>CAKAOH010039993.1:0-23410 GCA_916701665.1 Sebastiscus tertius
TACTACGGAGTATTAGGGCCACATTGAGGGGAAAAAATCCCTAAATATTTAGGATAAATATTTATTTTTATCCTAAAAATACATATTTTTATTTATTTTTATTTATTTTTTTTATCCTAAAAATAAATATTTTTATTTATTTATTTATTTTAATTCATTTTTATTTGGAGACTTTCCACTTTACATGATCAAGGAATGTACATGTTTGCAGCATGATGTAATGAGCAGCACGTACTTAAAAGAGTGTTTCCATTTTTTTTCTTTTTTTTAAGTGTGAAACCTTAACCTTATTTTTAACCTCTTATTTTTAACCTTGACCCAAAACTCAAAGCCTTACACATTTAAGAGAACTTAGGCCTTATAGGCCTATTAGTAATATTATAAACTTGTCCTTTAATGCTTAATACACTAAATTATATCTTTAACCTCAACATTTCAACATAAACCCAATAAAATGAGGAAATTAAAGCACAAGAAAACACTTTTTTTTTATAGATCTTTGTTTGCATAACATTGTTTAAGTCTTTTTATCAGAGTAATAAAAAAAGGTTAAATAAAAATTAAAATTAAATTCGATATGGCCCAATCGTGTTGTTGTGTATTATGTCACCCTCATCATTGGGTGTGACTGATGACTCCTGAATCTAGAGGAGGAAAGTTCAGCTTTCTATGTTTGGCTCTTTGTTTGCAGCTTGCTGACTGACTGACTGACTCAATAAGAGAAAAGAGTCATTTACTCAGTGACTCAACTGACTTCCATGGGAACTGACAACAGGACAATACAGACATCTATGTGTAGCTTTACTGTAGCGTGGAAAACAATGTTGACTTTAACCTTTTGTCCGTTTAACTTCTTGTAATTGTGAAATTAACGAACAAAGCGACGTTAAAAGGGAGGAGTTATTGTAAGATTTTCCATTCAAAATAAGGGTGAGGTAAGTTACCTGTTTCGTCGTCGTTTCCTGTTTGGCTTGAAATACGTTTTAGAGCTTTAAAAAAAAAACATTTTTATATATAAAATAAATAAATACTTTAGTTCTTTCTTTCTTTCTTTCTTTCTTTTTTTCATTTTAAAGGTCTAAAACGAATTTCAAACCATGCAGGGAAAAACAGGTAAATAAATAAATACATAAAGCAATAGTGCTTTATGTATTTATTTTTCATTTTAAACTCTAAAACTAATTTCAAACCAAGCAGGACAAAACAGGTAACAAAATAAATAAATAAATAAATAAAGCAATACTTTATTTATTTATTTATTTTTCATTTTAAAGCTCCAACACTAATTTTAAACCAAGCAGGACAAAACAGGTAACGAAATAAATAAATAAATAAATAAATACTTTAGTGCTCGGGCCTATAATGGCATTTAAAAAAAATGTAGTTTCTCTAAATTTCAGATCTCATACTTTATAGCCTATTTATAAATTAATTCCCACATTCTTATATTAGCCTGACAGCAGCCTATGTGGTATCCTGATCAATTTTGATTTTTTTTTTTTTACTTTAAATGTATGTGTTTTTCATTCTTTTTATGGCATCTCTATAATGAAATTATAAATGATGTTAACATTATTATGTTTTATTAAACTAAATACTTGTGTTTGTTAGGTTAGTAGTGGACGTGTGTTTTTAGACTTTAATTAAAACACGTTTCTGTTGTCTAAAATGGTTGTTTTGATGTAATTTGTCCTCCAGATGAGGACAGTGTCTGCATGGTAACGTCTCCTCCATGTGTTGGAGGTGAAGACGTCAGGCCTGCAGGTGCAGCTTTATTCTCCACTTGGTGTTAATTTATAGCTGCAGGTTGTGAGCGGCCACCTCGAGCTGCAGCTTCATCACCAGGAATGCTTTGATGCGGCCGGTCGGTCGGTCTGGAGGATCGAGCCTCCAGGTGAAACGTGTTGTCTGTGTCCGCAGTGTGGGGCTGGGCCTCCATGGAGTCCTTGAAGGGGTTTCCAGGAATCCTTTAGGACCTTGAAGGAATCCCATGCAGGGGTGGGCTAAATGTCAGAGGGTCTTGGGGAACCTATGAGGCTCAATGGGACTCTAAGGTGTTTCCAAGGGTATTCAATATTGCCTGGAATCCTTTCAAGGAAGCTCCTTGAAAATAAAAATCTTGGAATTCATTCAAGGCTCTCTGCAAACTCCAAAGAAATCCCCATATATCCCAAGAAGGCCTAAAACTCACCCAGTATTGCCTGGAAAACATTCAAGGGCCCCTGGGCCTCTTCAAAGAGATCATTGGATCTCTTTTAATGAGTCTGAAACCTCTTCAAGGACCCCAGAAACTTCTAAAAGACCCCTGCAACGACCCATGAAATTGCAGAAATTCCTGGAAGTGAATCCAAGTATTCTGGAAATCCTTGAGGAATCCATGAGGAATTCCCATTGATCCTTAAAAGTCTGTTGATCCTTGAGGGGCTTCCAGGAATCCTTGAAGGGGGTTCCAGGCATTAGTGAATGAATTTCAGGTGGTCTTTTGTAGGGGTCTTGGGATCTTTTGGAAGTTTTCAGGGTCCTTGAGGAGGTTTTATACTCCTTGGAGGAGATCCAGGAATCTTTGTAGGGCTTCCAGGCGATACTGAGGGAGTTTCAGGGCTCTTTGAGGGGAAATCCTCGACGGGTTTTCTGGACCTGCAGGGATCCTTGAATGAAATCCAGGAAATATTTCAGAATTTTCAGGAGTCTCTGACGGGACCCAGGGGCCCACGAGGAGCTGTGATCCTTGAAAGGATTCTGGCTACAGTGAAGGGATTTCAGGGGTCTCTGCAGGGAATCTTTGAGGTGTTTTCAGGATCCTTGAGGAGCTTTCCGTTCCAGTGAAGGATCCATATAGATCCTTAAAGGGAGTCCAGGCATTTTTAAGGAGTTCCAGGGGGATTCCAGGCATACTACTAAAAGAGTTTCAGGAAACTTTGAAGAGGTTTTGGGAATCCTTGAGATGTTTCATGGATCCTTGAATGAATAAAGGATTTTAAAGGATCATTGCAGGGGTATTTGAGTCATTGAATGGATTCCAGTTTTTTTCCACAGGTGTCCAGGAATACTTTAGGAATTTCAAGGATCCTTGAAGGGTAGAGGGATCTTTTAAGGGTTTGCACAGATCCTTGAAGGGAAAAATAGATACATTTCCAATCTAAAAGTTTAAAATTGATCAATTGTCGCTATTCAATAGACATAAAATGTAAATATCAGAACATTTTGAGAATTTATAGTAATCTTAAGGGGTTTTTTTGTATCGCTAAAGGAGCCACTATAATATTCTTATTATGACTTTTTAAATCAACATTAAGTTGTTTGTTTTTAAGGCAACTGCAGCTCCACCGTTTGTATTTGTAGAACAAAGGTATATCTGTCTAAATGTAGTATTACTAGCTCTTTATCTTACTGTGTATTTAGGGTGTTGTCTGTGGAAATAACTCTTAACTGGTTTTAAATGGGCTCCACGTGGAGAGAGACACAGACACATAATGACACTTTCTCACACGCTGTCCAGTTTACTTTTGGGGGTTGATTGAAACAGCAGCATCTTGTTGGAAGTGTCCCGCCGAGCAGGCCGTAAAGTGTAACCGGAGCTGTGTATAGACAGAAGAGCAGAGTGGGATCAGTGGGATCACTGGGAGGATCACTGGGAGGATCACTGGGGGATCCTGTTATGTTAATTAGCTTCTGATGGACCGACAACACATGCAGCTGAATACAAAACCAGGCGGGACGACATTTGTCTCTGTCTGACACCTCGACCTCTGCTGGATAATGTGCAACAAACAGGAGGACGTGTCCCTCAGCTGTGGACACCAGTGGTGGAGGAAGTATTCAGATTATTTACTTCAGTAAAAGTACTAATACCACACTGTAAACATACTCTGTTACAAGTGAAAGTCTTTAAGTATAATCAGGAAAATGTACTTAAGTATTAAAAGTATTGTCCCCTGTGACTGTTATACTATTATATATTATATCATTAGATTATTATTACTAATGTATTAATGTAAAAGCTGAATTTTACTGTTGTAGTTGGTTGAGCTGGAGCTGATTATTTTTTATTAAGGATTAACCTGCTCATTATTTTCTACATTAATGGATTGATTGTTTGGTTAGTCACAGTGTTTGTTTTGTCCAACCAACAGTCCAAACCATCCAAAAATATGTTTTAAAATGAATCAATTAGTCAACTGATCATTTCAGCTCTACATGTATATATTGTTAGGTAGTAGTAGTTTATTTTTTATAAACTTCATATAACTTGTATGTTAATCTTAATTTGTAAAGTAACTAGTAACTAACACTGTCAAATAAATGAGTAAAAAGTAAAATGTTTACCTCCGAGTGGAGTAGAAGTAATAATAATAAAAATAATAATAATACATTTGATTTGGTTTCATGACACCCAAGGTCACCTTACAAAGATAAATAAATACTCAAACAGATAAAAAAACAGCAAAACACGACATAACACCAGCAGAGCAAGTGTAACGAGAGATAGTAGTAGTAGAAAGTGGAATAAAAATAAAATACTCAAGCATTTGTTTACTTGTTTACACTGTGATTATATACTATATGTGTTTGATGCACATATTTGTACATATTTCTTATATTTCTCAGTTATTTTTTCTTATTTATTTATTTATTAATCTACATATCTTCGCCCAATGTCAGCTGGGATCGGCTCCAGCCCCTCCGTGACCCCTAACGGGATGAGCGGTTGCAGATGCAGAGAGATACTCTACATATATTGTGTTATATAGTGTAGCATTATGTACATAATTTACATTTCATATACTCCTTTATTACAATTTTTCTTATATTCCTTTGTGCTTATATTTATGAGAGCAACTATAATGACCCAATTTCCCCCCGAGGATCAATAAATATTATTATATTATTTTTGATTCTGATAATAGTACAAGAAAATACTTGAATCTTGAATCTACAAGTTCCTCAAAACTGTACTTAAGTATAGTATTTTAGTAAATGCAGCACTTACATTACAAGTCACATCCAGAGTTTTTATATTTATCTGCACCAGTTTGGACTCACTATTTCACATCTAGTGTTTGTTCTAATATCTATTTGTTTAGTTATTAATCCATTAATAAATTGTGGATTTGTGGTCAATTTGAGGGCAGAATAAGAAAAAGAAAAAGCTAAATTAAGTATTCTTTCAGGGAACTTAAGGCTTCGTCCTATAAAACCTTAAATATCCTCATTTAATCAACATCATTGCGATACAGTATTACAACAAGTGCATCTTATAATACATAATGAATAAACTGAGTTGGTTTTATGTTACTGTAAAAGTGCCCAAATGAATTGGTGTGATTAATATCAATAGTTTTCCATGCATGAAGTTTCTGCTTCATTTAATGAAGCTTCACCAGCTGCTGTTAGAGACATGTTGTAATAAAATAGTGGTATTGTGTAGCCTAATATGCCGAAGGCCCTAAAATAATATAGTAAAAATACCCCTTTTGACCACTGGGTGGCAGACTGGAGCTGTTTTAGTTTCAGTGATGAAAACAGCCTCATAATAGAACGACAAGAAACTGTATTCAGAAAGTGAATTAGAAACACACACAGTGTGTTTTCTTGGACTGGTTTAGGGAAACTGTAGAAAAAGTAAATAAATATTCCCCCACCCTCACAGAGAACTGTTGAGCCAGGATTAGGATTAAAACCCTGAACACATTGAGGAAAATGAACGATAAAAACTCTCCTCTCCTCAGTCAGAAAAATATGACATTATTTGTCTTAAAATATCTTTAAGGTGATTTTTCTTGGCTTTTTTTTTTTTTTTTTTACTGTTTTACTGATTTGATGTGAATTTTGTTTGAAATAATAATAAAAAGTGTTTCACTACTGAAGACAAATCAATTTATTTCTAACGTATTTTTTATATCTACATATTTTCTATTCTAAATCTCCTGTTTGTATGTTCAGCTTTTGACCTTTGACATGGAGATGCTGTAGATGTGTTTCACCACTAGATGGCAGCATTTGAAAGCTTTAAATTCAAAAAGATGATTAAGAGGAAAGATGAGGAAACAGATTCTGCCCATCTTTATTGGTAAAAATGGAGATTTTTATTAGTAAAATATAGTGTTGTTGCATGTGTGCGACTATGTTAAAGTTAGTGCATGTTCCTCTATAATTATAGGTGTGTCTGCTGTTTTACAATCCACAAATTATCTTTCTCACGCACACACACACACACACACACACACACACACACACAGATCACTAAAAACAGCTTGTGAATTTCCACCTAGGGATCAATAAAGTTTTATCTTAATTTATAATATCACATCAACATTTATTTGTTGATTACATTTTGTATTATTAATTTGCAAATTAACTAAAGTTATAGTTATTACTCAAGTACAAGTACCTAAAATTTGTACTTATGTACGTATAATACTTGAGTAAATATACTTAGTTACATTCCACCACTGCTGACTAATGAGGAAGTCCAGTTAAATAAATAAGTGATAGAGTAACAAATGACACTCATTAAAGCCAGTGATTATTAATTTAAAATGTGTTATCAGCAAAATAAAACAAAATAAAGAAAATATGGCATTTATATTTAATGCATAGATCCCACAATTTTGTATTTACTTATTTGCACTGTGGTTATATGCTATATATTGCACATATTTCTCATTTGTGATTTTTTATTCTATCACTTACTTATATTTCTTTAGCTATATTATGTTTATATTGCAGCATTATGTGCATAATTTACATGTTACATACTACATTTGTTTATATAAGAGCAACTGTAACGCCCCAATTCATGATCAATGAAGTATTTCTGATTATGACAATAAAAGATGCTTCAAAAGATGTTGAAATATTTTGTGTTTAAATTAGTATTAAACATAAAAGAAGTCAGCTGCTGCTGATTAACATGTAACAGTCAGTTGTGGTCTGATTACAGCTGACTGACAAAGAAACCATCCAGCAACTCTCAGCTCTGCATCACATTAACCTCCATGTGAGCAACAACAGCAACACAGATGAACCCAGAACACTAAGACGGGTCCAATAGAGAGATTTTATTGCATCAAAATGACCTCCAACAATATCTATTTACTGTGTTTCATTCACACATTTTCATTTTAATTTATTGTATGTTTTAAAGCTGAAAACAGGCTGTTTTTTCTGACACCATGAAAAGTTGACTTTTTAGAGATACGTGGTTCTCACAGGACAGCGACGCTACAAACACATGATGTTCTTATAGACCATGATGCATTGCTGTAGATTAAACTAGCCAACAGGATATAAAGAAGTTAAAAACATCTACAGCATTAAAATGCATCGTAGACATTAATGCAGCAGTAATATTAATCCAGAAACATCAGATGTAATAGTGCAATAAAATGTCCCCTGTCAGTGTTTTACTATGACTGCTTTTAATTTTCAGACTTTAAGTACTTTTTGCTGATACATACTTTTACTTAAGTAAGTTTTGAATGTAGGACTTAAACTTGTAGTGAAGTATTTTCACAGTGTGGTATTAGTGCTTTAACTGAAGTAAAGGATCTGAATACTTCTTCCACCACTGCCAAACATTGCTGTCTGCACACATATTCCCTTATATATTATAATATTGAAAATATACAGTGTGCCACTGTCCACATAATAATGATCTGTGAGTGTTACTTTTACGGTGATATTCTCACAAATCCTACTCAGATCTGTATTTCAGAGCTGCACTTTGTTAGATACACAGTGAAATTGTGATATTCTGCAAAATGCTCATACATACTACAGTGTAGAAAGTTTTGTTACAAGTAAAAGTGCTGCATTCAAAACTTTACTTATGTAAAACAGCAAAAGTATTGCCACCAAAATATTCTTAAATTACCAAAAGTAACAGTACTCATTGTGCAGAATGGCTAACTTCAAACTCATAGAATATTATTAATTGAATTATATTTACTGATGCATTAATGTGTTCATCACTTTAATGTTGCATCATTCTAGTTACTTTATATACTTCTGTGTAGCTTAACCTATAACAAAATATAATTATTTATTTGTTTATTATATTTTATATTAGTTATGTGAATCTGCAAAGTAACTTCAGCTGTTAAATAAATGTAGTGGAGTAAAAAGTACAATACTTACCTTTGAAATGTAGGCTAGTGGAGTAGAAGTATACAGAATGGAAATACTCAAGTAAAGTACAAGTACCTCAGAATCGTATCCTTCTTAAATACAGTACTTAAGTATATGTACTTAGTTACTTTCCACCGCTGCTCGTCTCTATGTCTGATGCTACTTACGAAGGTATAAGATTAGTTAAATAAAGCCCAATATTGAGAAACCTGCTGTATTTAACTTTTAATTTTAAAATATTTAAGATATTTGTTAAATATAAAGTCACAATTTTTTAATTAAAAAGTCACTAATGACACTAAGAGACAAGAATCTGATCCATTTGGAAACTCAGATTTATTTGGCATACTCTTCACATGCATTGATGATCCTTAAACATCGACAGTTTTCACAGTATTACTAAACATGCTTGCAGGAAATAGATGAGAGATTTTCAAAACAATGGTATAGTCTTTTATACATTCATCCTGTTTTTGGTCGTGTCCACGTGACATCTTGAGAGCGTGAGTGGGTGACGTTAAAGAGGATTTAACATCACCTCATCGAAGGGTGATTGATTGACAACAGTTCAGTTCAAACAAGACAGAAAAAGACCCTTACATACACACACACACACACACACACACACACACACACACACACACACACACACACCGGATGTCCTTTCACAATAACACATTTTTGGTGTCCAGTCCCGGGCTGTTATTAGTCCGTCCGTCTAGTGGAGCAGATAGTGGAAAAATCATGCAAATAGTGATACAAGCACCAAATTTGACGTGATGACTCCCGAGGGGACGTTTTGCAAATATGAACGATTGGCTATTTGAAAATCCAAGATGGGGGCCAATTTGACCTGCCGATAATGGTTTCTCTCGTAGAAATTCATCTACTTGGTCGAGTGAGGGATCAGTAGTCCACAGTTTCCTTCCCTGAAAGACCAGATAAGCAGGAATACGATGAGCTCCATATCCAACACCAGGTGCTAGAACTGGATCTGTGGCCTCTCAAGCTGCAAAACCCACAGAGCAAAGACTCAGCGGACAGCCAGAAAGTAAGAAAAAACTTATTGGAGGATGTTAAATCTGTAAAAATTAGATCAAGCATACAAGAAAACATATAACTCTGTACATCACACATTCAAATTGACCAAGTACATGCATTTTCCTTAAGAAAAACATTCTCCGCAAGTAAATTTGACAGCCATCTTGAAAAATTGCTGCCATATTGCAGTTAAAAATTGTTAAAACTATCACAATTAGATCCAGCATGGCAGGAAACATAGAATTTTACACCAAGGTCACTCAAATCGATCAAGTAAATGAATTTCTATGAGATAAATAAATCATTATCAGCAGGTCAATTTGGCGGCCATCCTGAAAAATGGCCGCTATTTTGGATTTCCAAGTGGCCAATCGTTTATATTGGCTTCGTTGAATTTGTCTGTAAAAAGACAAAACAAAGAATTTACTTTCTCCGCCACCTCAGGTCTTTTGGGGCGAGGAAACAAATTCTTCTTTTGTTTTTTACTTCTGTGATGATGAGTGTTCTACAGTATTGTTATACTACATGGTACAAGAGATTGTCCACTACTTTGAAGTCAAAACTGCTTCACCAAATGAAAATCTGCTCAAAGATTGTAGGTCAACCCCTTGAGAAAGTCTATGAATCAGCCTATCATAATAACATCTTAAGGCTGGCTAACACCATCGTCTCTGACCCCAACCATGTTTTGAACAGTGAATATTAATTGTTAGCATCAAATCGAAGATACACGGTTCAACGATTTAATAAGGTTAGACTGAAGAAACACTCTTTTGGACACCAGGCAATCCTAAAACTAAATATGGAGCCTAATCCCAGATCAAATGTACGTTGAAGGGCCCTGAATATCGTCTTCTGTGATTGTAATGTTTAAATGTACGTATCCTTGTTTCTTGTCTCATCCTTTCTGTGATGTTGCAAATGGAGCTGCTCTGACGCAAAACAAATTTCAGACCTGTCTGACAATAAAGTATTATCGTATTATCGTAGTGACCCCTTGGCAATCATCATGCCAAATTTGGTGCTTGTATCACTATTTGCACGATTTGATTGAAAAATGGATGTTATCCGCTGCACTAGTCAGCAGCCTCCTCAGCTCAGGTGGAGGAGTTGAGGATGCGGGAGTCTGCGGAGTCGGAGCGCTCTTCGTACTCCTCATCGGGGGAGTAGAGGCCTGGTTTGGGTCCCAGCGTGCAGCTCTCCTCCTGGATGCTGATGCGCGGCTCCTCGGAGGCTCTGGAGGGGAGGATGGGGGAGCTGCGGAAGCTGGCGGGGCCTGCGGGGGCCGTTGGGGAGAACGGCGACACATACTGGGCCGCCGAGCGGAGCTGGTACTGCTGCTGCAGGGCCATGGTATTCCACAGAGTCACGTCGTTGTGCACGAAGGGGCTGGCCTGGCTGCGCGTCAGGGAGTTGCGCAGCATGAGCGGGTAACGCGTGGGCTGCGGGAAGGACGGGTGCTGCAGGGGGACACCAAGGGGCCCGGCGGACACCACGCCCGAGGTGGAGTCGGACGCGAATCGGAGGGACTCGGGGACCCGGAAAGCAGAGCCCACAGACCACTTGGCGGAGGAGGACACCGGGTGGTAGGAGCCCAGCGTGTGCTCGAACAGGTGTCCGTTTGTGGGCAGCAACAGGGCGTCCGGGTGATGGTCGGCGTGCGTCGGGTGTCCCTCAGGACTCCTGCTGGAGAGCAGCACCTCGATGGCTCCTACAAGATCTCCTCCGCAGCCTCTGAGGATGAGCTCAAGGACCGGAGGCTTGTGAGCGGGGAAGATCTTCTTGAGGACCTCCAGCGGTGGCCGGTTGCCCCGGAGGCTGAAGGGCAGGTTGATGGAGCCGGCGAGGCCTTCGATGAGCACGGCCTGGTCCCCGGGGCGGTCACTTGGATACTTCTGAGGACTCTCGGCTTTGGCTTCCTTCTCGGTGCTGCCGGCTTTAGGGAGGCTGTAGCGGCTCTCCTCTGGTTGGGAGGGGGTCTCTGGGGGATCCGGGGTGTAGCAGGAGTTTGGTTTGGAGCCTTCCGGCGAGCTGACCGGGTCCTGCTCCTTCTCACTGGAGCTGCCTCCGTTTTCAGCCCCGGAGCCCTCATCAGGACCGTCCTCTGCTGGCTCTGCAACACAAGAACTTAACAGTCAGGGGGGCAAGTTTGTGCAGGAAACACATGAATTAAAGTATTGCCTGAATTAATCTGACTTAAGAAACATTATCTGCACTAAACTGAGCTCTGAACTCCTCAAGAGGAAACCAAACACTCAATGAATCTCTTGTCAGCTTGTCTCCAACACACAGATCTTTATACTTTCTCCTCTCCAAAGCTGTTAACACAAAGTGCTGACTGTGTGTCAGTGTGAGGAATCTACCGTCGATGCCTTTTGACCACATTGTGTAAACAGATTGCTTGTTGCTCGGTAACATTTCATCTGAAGTTGACCTCCTGCAAGAAATATGGCGATTGCATTCGATTGGCCTGCAGCTGATTACCGTCATCTGTTAAAGCACTCAGCTCCGACTGTCAGCCTCATGTGGAGTCAGCTGATAGCTGCTGGTGTCCAAATGGTTTCAGAAAACAACCAAAATCTGCACTGTGCAATATCCAATAATTCAGTAATTATCACGCTGGTATGTGGGAGAAATAGTAAGCATCCTATTTTTTCATAAAAATCCAAATAAACACTAACATGCTCAGAAAAAAAACATCTATCAAAATACTGAAATTAGAACAGCTAATCTACCAGTTATTAAAAAAAAAAATAACAATAATTTCAGCCTTGATAATTTTTTTCTGACTGAATAATTGTTTGATATTTTTGTAGGCTTATAAAAATAATTCCTTGTCAAATAAAAAATAAAAAAGTCTTGTATTTTTCCAATAAATTAATAAAAACAAAAGAATACAAGAAAACATCAGCCAATTACAAATATTACCAGCACTAAGAGTTAATTTGCAGATAAAAGCCTTTCTTAAAACGAATAATTAACCCCAGTTTGATTGATACCCTTGAGTGCTTAATATTATTTATTTTTATTTAATTTATGAAAATTAATAAAAACTGAGATATCTGTAAATGAAACCTTCTCATCCCTATTAACATTTTTCATAATATTTTGCAAAAATGTCACAAAACAATTATTTTACCTTTAGCACAAACACTTAATGTTTTTGATCGGTAATATCCTCACATGTCCTGTGATCGACAACGTTTTAATAAAACATGATTCTTTAAAGTTCATTTATCTGTTTTCTTACCTCTGAGTCTCTTTAGTGCTGCTGTAAAATGAGAATTTCTCTCCCTGAGAATTAATTTTTATCTTTATCTCATCTTCATCATTTATAATTCAAAAATAAAAATCTCAATTCCAATATTCGTGTCTTTTTTTTGCATTTATTTATTTAGGAATGCATTGAAATTGCCATGTTTTCAATTAAAAGATTTTTGACATCATTTCCCTGCAGGATTGTGCATATAAACAATTCAAATAATAGATATTTGGTAAAGTAGTCTTGTGATAATGCTTCTCTTTGTGATTTATTTATTATTATTTACCATTATTATCCTTGTTATAATGTAGCAGTTTAAAATATTTCTGTAATTATTATTATAATTATAATTTGTAGTAGTAGTAATATTTTGCTAATTGTTTGGTCATTTTTCATTCCATGAAATAAAAGTAATAAATTGATGAGAAATGTAAACATTTAAAGTGAAACTTTCCTACCTGTGCATGTTTGAGCTCCGGCCTGTGCATATAAACAATTCAAATAATAGATATTTGGTAAAGTAGTCTTGTGATAATGCTGCTCTTTGTGATTTATTTATTATTATTCATTATTATTTACTATCAGTATCCTTGTAATAATGTAGCAGTTTAAAATATTTCTGTAATTATTACTATTATTATTACTATTATTATTATTATTATTATCATTACTATTATTATTATTATTATTATTATTATTATAATTTGTAGTAGTAGTAATATTTTGCCATGTTTTCAATTAAAAGATTTTTTGACATCATTTTCCTGCAGGATTATACATATAAACAATTCAAATAACACATGATGTGAAATGTAAACATTTAAAATCAAACTTTGTACCTATTATTATCCTTGTAATAATGTAGCAGTTTAAAATATTTCTGTAATTATTATTATTATTATTATTATTATTATTTGTAGTAGTAGTAATATTTTATATTTATGTATATGCTAATTGTTTGGTTATTTTGTCATTTTTCCTTCCATGAAATAAAAGCAATACATAATGAGGAATGTAAACATGTAAAGTCAAACTTTTCTTTAGTATCCTTAAAATAATGTAGCAGTTTCAAATATTTCTGTAATTATTATTATTATTATAATTTGTAGTAGTAGCAATATTTTCAAATTGTTTGGTTATTTTGTCATCTTTCATTCCATGAAATAAAAGTAATGCATGATGAGAAATGTAAACATTAAAAGTGAAACTTTCCTACCTGTGCATGTCTGAGCTCCGGCCTGCAGCGGCTCCGTGCTGCTCCACCTCAGCTCCAGCTCCTCGGTCCTCTGCGGGGCTCCTCCCTGGTTCCCCTCGCCGGCTCCTGCTAAGCCGATGCCGGGCAGAACTCGCAGCGACTCCGGGATGAGGCTCTCCAGACTCTCGTTGGCCTGCTGCCGGCGGAGCGCTACCTGCGCCGCCATGACGCGCTGCCGCTCGATGATGAGGATGCACTTCTCGCAGGTGCAGTCCTTGAAGCGGCAGTAGCGCTTGTGACCTTTGAGCCACGACAGCACGCCGTGGTTCCGGCACCGGGCGCACTTGGGTGTCCTCTGCAGCGGGGCTCTGGGCTGGGACACCGGAGCCCCCATGTACAGGTAGGGGGACCCGTAGCCGTTCATGGTGTCAGCGCGGTTTCACTGGACGCGGCAAGTGCGTCTGCGGAGAGGAGAGGCGAAGCGGCGCGGCAGAGCTAGAGTGTTGCAGAGATGGAGCTGCTCTGCACACACGCATGACAGGAGCAAGAGCAGGAGAAGAAGGTGTTGGCTTGTTGTTGTGTTGAGGATCCACCTTTCCTTTCCTCCTCTCCTCTGGCTGACAGCACAGATATGCATCAGGGGCTGACACGCACTTATGGAGACGAGTAGTAACCAAACGCTGTCACTTCGCGTCAAAGCACGCTGCAAAAAATGTCCATGTGCTATGAGGCTGGAAAAAAAAAAAACCTGCCAAGTGAGGATCAGATAATGTTTCCCTGCGAGGTTTCACACGTTTGTAGAGTTTCCTTTAAAAAACGGAACAATAACCTTCTGTCAAGATATAACATCTGGTTTGCTGTGGGAACAAATATTCTCTCTATTTAGAGATTAATAGAGATTTTAAGACTTGATCCTGCACTTTTCAAATGCACATTACAGCTTTATCAATAAGAAGATGCAACATTATCTCCACAAATGGTCCTAAAAAAAGGTGAAACTGCAGGACAGGCCTGTAATGTAGCAAACGACCTTTAAAACCTTTATAAGAAGCTTAAAGGACAATATATAAATGCAGGAGGTTTAGCAATTAAAAATTCTGTTTTAGCAATTCAACCTTAAAGAAAATGTGAACTTTACTCAGAAAATAGCATCATAAATACCTTCTATTGATGCTAAATATAAAAAATTTAACATCCATGCTTTCCAAATTGGCCTGTCATGAAATATTTTATAGATTGTCTGCAGGAAATACAAATTTAGAGGTTGAAAGACTAAATATGTAACAGCTCAACATGAAAAAAACTAAAATTTAAACTGAAAACAGCTTTATAAATGTCTAAAAGGTAAGCCTATAATTCTGAGTCCAAACTCAACTATCATCTGATCCTCAATAATTTGGACATCCCAGCTGTCAAAACTGTCCCATAATGAGACATTTTAACTATGCAGGAAACAAATTGACCATTTCAGGTTAAAAATCAAGTTAAAAGACAAACTGCACCAGTTAGTCTCTTTTCTATTGACACCCAAATGTAGATTTTTCAAATATAAAGCACAAATTTTATTAATTTGTTTTAAGAAGTCAACATGGGAAAAATATGAAGTTTAAACTCATAATAGCATCATAAATACTAACAGGATGTGTGTTGCCATAAGTCAACTGAATATCTAATTTCCCTGTCCCCTCATGAAACAAACAACCAATTAAACATTTACAGGGCTTAAAAAGACGTTTCCAATTGCACCAATTTGTAGATTTATAATTGAACATAATAAAAACATGAAATTTAAACTAAAAAGAGCTTCATAAATACTTAAAAAAGAAGTGTAAATCTTTAGTCTGAGTCCAAAAACTTAACTGTTTCCCTCAACTGTGAAAAATGTGACATCCCAGCTGTCAAAACTTGGATCTCTTTAGATAAATATCCACAAAAATGTTAATTTTTAGGAACTAACAGCAGCATATCGTATTCAAAGATCACCTATAATTTAATTTTAAAAGTCAGGATATATGTGTTTATTCTCCCTCCCTGTTGCCTGCAGGCCAACAGGCTATAAGACTTAATTTGGACAAAGTGCTCGCAGCGTCTCGTACCTTTTACACAATCGTACATAACTTAGATGATTAGGTCTCTACATGTATAAAAGCCCTTTGGGAACTATGTCGAGGATGCTGATATGTCCCTTCTGCTGGACTAATAGAGGGCATTGAAACATAACACCGGACAAAGCCGGGGCCCATTTCTGACCGTAAAAAAGGTTTATTCAAGCAAATAATGGGATCCGAGCCTCGCGCGGCTTACAGAGAATAAGAGCACGGTAAACTTCCCCACATGAAGCCCGTCTCCAGGGCTATTAAGCTTTTAATTGGAAAATAGCAGAGGAAATTTCAAGGTGACTAGAGTGGCTTTGCAGTTTGTGCCGGCCGAGTAGATTTGTGGGGAGTGGGAGGCGGCGGGTGAACGCCTACACCACAACGCATAATAAATTTATTCATGTTGTTCGTTGATATAAGACTTAAAACACAAACCGGAATAAAAGTTTATACTGCAGGATGCTGTGTAATTGGCACAAGGCCGGATCTTTGATGCAAGTTGAAGATGCAGAAAGACTCATTTAAATATCTTATGTGGATTTAAAATAAAAAACACAAATTGATTTAAATTTATGAGAAAAATGCATGTTCTTTATTAGATGTGATAGTGTGCGTTAGAAGGACAATATTACATAATTAACACATAATTTAGGGCTTAAAAGGAATAGAGGAAATTTCTATTAAATAAAAAATAAACAGGAATATGACACCTGAATAAAATATACCATAGATAATTAAAAAAAACGTAAGAAAATATACTTATGGTTTTCACAGAACAACTATACGTTTATAAAAAATATTATATAATAACAATATTTATAGAATAATATATAATATTGAGAATCCCAGCTTTTCTTCCCAAAGTTTTAGATATTTTGTGACTCTAAAATGAATAATATATTATTATAACATAATCTTACTGCTGTAGTTAGCTGGCGAGCTAACCGTTAGCTTAGTCACAATTAGCTCCCGGAGCTTCTCTCCATTTTCTCCCTCGTCAACGTTGCGTTTACTTTCCCCTGACATTTTGTTCACCATTGCTCACCATTTAATTTAATAAAAAGTTATTGAACAGGGAAAATAACGCTCTCTGAGCCAACATCTTGCTAACGGTCAGTTAGCAAAATCGTTAGCGTGTTAGCTCTAGCTCGGTCGCTAACGGGACAATAAGTTCACACAGGAGGTCTTTGTACCATCATCTCCTGCCACATAACTGTCTGCTCTTCTGTGGGACAGTTTTTACTCCGACAGGGGAGGTTAAATAATAATAAATAATACAAAGTGAATGGTGCCTCACAGCTAATAAGCTACGTTAGCTTCCAGTACTTCGGACTCTCTGGCTCATGGCAATACATCCAATAGTTGTGGAGACATTTCAGTCGAACCACAACCTCATGATGGTGCTAGGGTTAGGGTTCATCCTCTGGGGAACATGAACGTCTGCACAACATGTCACAGCCATCCATCAGGTGGGTTTTAAGACATTTTAGTCTGGACCAAAGTGGTGGACCGACAAACAAACATACATTGCCATGCTGCTACTAAAATTGGCTAAATAAAAAATTAAAAGGAAAGTAAACAATTTTATGTAAAAGAAACGTTTTTCTTATTTATCCCTTCATTCCTTTAGGGGTCACAACTCCCAGGTTGGGAACCACAGTCCTAGATTTAAGGTTATCTATAAGATATATTCACTCAGTACAGAACGCACAGTATGTTTTAATAAAGTTACTATCTATCTATCTATCTATCTATCTATCTATCTATCTATCTATCTATCTATCTATCTATCTAGTGCTAATTAGCAAATGTTAGCATGCAAACAAGCTAAACTAAGATGGTGAACACGGCAAACCTTAAAAACACGAACTAAACATCAGCATGTTAGCGTTTGATTTTAAGGATTTTCATTAAGTCAAAGA
The DNA here is from genome assembly GCA_916701665.1 of Sebastiscus tertius. NCBI lineage: Eukaryota > Metazoa > Chordata > Actinopteri > Perciformes > Sebastidae > Sebastiscus > Sebastiscus tertius. The sequence goes on from CAKAOH010039993.1 coordinate 17,647, forward strand.
ATCAGTTTGTTTAATTAATTTAACATTTCATTCAATCCCTCACTGAACATCGTGGACCTCATGTTTATATGAGCAGAGGAACCTCCTCCAGCAGGGCCTCCCTTCAGGAGGAGGAGCTGACCTCTGCTGAGTGGGGTTATTATTAGGTGCTGATTGGGGGCGTTGCCGCCACTCAGAAGTCCTGTCACAGAAACGCTGATTTAAGTCTCCCTGGGGAGGCGGGACACTGAGCCTCCTCCAGAGGAATTAACCGGACGTCTGAATTAGTGAGAACATCCGTCAGCGACCATCAGTCCCGGGGGGGTAAAGGAAAACTCTGTGTTATTTTAGGCTACTACGAACTGGAGCAACTAAATGAGCACTAAATGTTGCCTGAAAAATCATCTATTCTAATATATTTTTGAATTTGACACTTCCTTGTACAAGCTTGTGATTGGCAGTTCTTCACTTTCTGCTCATCAACCAATTGGCAGTTTTAAAATATGGTAGAAGAAGAAGAATTTCTTTGGTCGAGTAGTAACTATATCAACATACTTTCTGAGGGGTCACCGTTGAATAAAGAAAAAATCTAAAAGTCAATGATAGAAGAGTGTGGTCCTCCTCTCAGAGGCAGATCAGGTGTAAAGACAAATGATGGGTAACGTCCTCAGATTAGCTGTGGATGCACAGCGTCACAGCGGCCTGTTAAGTTGGTTTAGTCGGTCTAGTTCAGCCGGTTTATTGGTGCTTGGACGTTTATGATCGGAGCTCTGCCTGTCCTTCAGACAGCACTGTGATCCTCCAACTACTGGTCAGCACACAGGACAGACATCAACTACAGCCACTGCCTGGTAGGACATGCAGAGAGGTTGGCTATTAGCGTTTTAACTAAATACCCAAGGGATAGTTTTAGACGGTAATTAGAAATGACACAGCCTGGTGGTGTTTTTGTGTGTTTTTCTTTTTTTTTGTTTCATGTTTGTAAAGTTGTGACTGCTGTTTTTGTGTTGTGTTACGAGTTGTTAAAAAACTATAAAAAAGTGGTTCTGTCCATATTTGTAAAGGGACATATATGTTATTGTTGCCAGAACTTCATTAATAAAAAAAAGAAGAAAAGAAATGATACAACTACATGAGTAAAATATATAAATTACATGCTGTAATTTGGTGTGGAACCATGTAAATGTTTAAACTTCATTACCTAAATAATCCTGTCACATGAGAACCCATGTTTATCCACCCAGGAGGTCTGAGATGCTTTAAACAACAAAAAAAAGAAATGACAGTGTGTAAATGAGACCGTTTGAATTTCACTCTCATATTTAAACTCAGACAAATGTCCACTAGAATTAAATTTTTGGCTGAAAAAATTGTACAAATCGGCATCTCAATGTGAAAAAGAAGCTCCTTTTTGTGATTCTGTTTGGTTAAGCTGCTGCATTATCTTGAAATATATCTGCCTCATTTGCTTTATTTGTTATATAAATGTGTTTATATTTGCTGCTATGGCCACATTTAACTGTTGAGACATTTACAGTTTCACATTTTATGCTCACTTCTGTCTGTAGAAGCTTTTAAAGGCCCTGATAGCTCATCCTCACAGGTGTTCTCACTTGTTGTGGCTGATTAGTAATGAGGAGCTGCAGCATTTGAGAAAGTTAGAGGGGAAATGTGCATTCAGTTTTCTGTGGATTATAGCACTTAAACACAGAAAAATGTTGGCTTATGTCAAACACTTTTAGTCGGAGAGCCGTAGTCTAGTAACAGAAACATAAATGGTTGTTTATCCACAGATTAACTAAATTCTGTTACTGTGTTATCAGTTTCTGAACCAACACATTTAACTCAAACATGCCAACAAGTGTGAAAGTGAAATTCAGAGTCAGGGCTGTGAAGAGAGAGCAGATGTTTCTCCTACATGCTCTCCTCTAGTGCTCGAGCTGCAGAAACAAACCTCCTTTTATTCCCTCCCGATGAGCGATTGTCAAAATTGACATATCGTTGACTTTATCACCTGGTTTATTTGGATATGTGCATGTGGATGGAGATATTTTGTAAAACGAAGGTCTGAGGACAGAATATTCTTTTTTTTTAACGGAGGGGTATCAGTTTTCAAAAATATCTGTATATGTGTGGACAAAACCATTTGGGTCAGCCCTAACACGCCTAGACTTTTAGTCAACTTTGTCAAACCCCTCTGCACCACTTTTCAGTCACAATAAACACGTATAATGTTGTGAATTAAACAAAAACACTTGCTTAGGTTTAGGAAACAAAACCACTTTAGTTAGGTTTAGGAAAAAACAACATGGTTGAGCTTAAATCTGTGACGTTTGTACAGTGAAAATATGACTTGACGTTGTAAACACGAGACACAAACTAAGAGCTGATTTTAAAGTGAAAGTAGAATGTGACATTAACAGCGGTCTCCTGGATGAAAGCCTTGTGTTTGTTGGACCCATCCGCCCGCCATGTGTGTCTCTTTCGTTCTTCATAATACGTCACCACACTCCCGGCACACTTTCCCTGAGTGTTTACTGTTGCTGCGGTTGGGTTTAAATTGTAGTTAATGGAAAGTTAAACGGTGGCTTGTGCGATGGTATCGGACGTATCGTATTATACTACTTCGTGGGAGTCCGTGTTAATCACATATGCGTGGTAGATCGCTATCAGTCCGCGCAGTTTTCGAGGTACGCGGTCATACGCAGAGCCCACACGTACACGCTCTGATGAAGAAATTTACGTCAAGTGAACCCTCATGTAGACGTGTACACTTAAAATATAATTTTGGTTTAAGACTAAGACAAAAAAAATAGCAGATTATCTTTGCACCTGAGGAATGAGCTGAAACTCCAATATTAAATAATAAACTTTACTCTCCAGTCAGATATGAATATATAATCTAAAGAACTGTCTAACCAGTTTTAAGTTTCCACCTCTGAGCTCACAGCGTCCTCCTGTCTGTATCGAGCGGCCATCACTCCACCCGGAGGTGTCACGGTGGGATCGGAGCAGATTTTATCTATTACGGGGAGGGCATGATTCATGGAGGCAGAGGCAGCTCAAGGAAAACCAATCCTGTGACACTTTCTCCCCTGCGCTGAACACCGGGGCGGCGGCAGCAGCAGCTACAGAAGGACAAGGCAAGCGGCAGCCGGTCGCCCCTGACAACCGTGATAAAATGGCCTTCCTTAACTAAACTCGTAAAGCACGGGGCAATAAAACTCAATCTTCTGTAAAATCCAATTAAGTCATTATCTGACTGATTGTATCTTTAATTGAAAACAGAAGTGACAGTAAATTTCTGTGATATATCAGGATCAATCGATACTGCTGTACAATCTGGTCTCAAGAGGTGATTTATAATGTCAAAGCCTTATAGGTAACTCCACATTCTTCTCTCTAAAACCACTGGTGGATGAAATTAAGAGTAAGTGCGTTTCATAAAAAAACAAGATGGTCACGTTATTGATTACAACAGATGGGGCAGAATCCAATGAATGTTCCCACAGCGCGGCAGAAAGAAAATACAAGTAATTTTCTTTGTCTGTTTTATATTGTTGTTTCCAGCATCACATTTACACTCCATCACCTTAGAGCGTTTTTATTTCCCTAAAACTTGTAGCGACATAAACTCCAAGACTCCAAATTACTTTTGTTGCTGTCTTATTCAAACACAAACACAAATAAACACTTTCAAAGCATGCAGTTGGAAATGAATCTCCATAAAACACAAAACGCATCAACAATATATGCAGTACAGTGGTGTACTAGTCAGCTTCGCAAAGGCAGAAAAGTTGGCAAAGTCTCGCCTGAGTTGTTCTTTTTAATAAACACAGGATTACTTTCATTAGTTCATTAGGTAAAAAACAATTTGTTTGGGGGTAATTACTTAAACAAAAAACACTGTCACCAGGTTTTTTATCTGTTAAAAAACATAATTAACTTTTTTTTTTATCATCGATTAATCTGCTTATTACTTTTTTTGGATTAATTGATTAGTTATTTGGTCAATAAAGCATCAGAAAACAATGACAAATGGCAATTTCCCAGATCCCAAGGTGACATCTCAATAGTCTGAATCCCAAAAATATCAAATTTACTTTCATTTAAAACAAGAAAAATCAGCAAATCCAAACATTTCAGAAGCTAAAAAGCATTTTTGCGTTAAAAAAAAATGCCTTAAAGGAACAGTGTGTAAAATTTCTGGGGATCTATTAGCAGAAATGGAATATAATATCCATAACCATGTTTTAATTAGTGTATGATCACCTGAAACCTGAAAGAATTGTTGTGTTTTCGTTATCTTAGAATGAGCCCTTCATTTCATACATTTATTTTCTTTAACTTTCCAAGCCCTTTCTGTGCTCGTGAACTGGCGTCAACTACATATTTAACAGCTAAAAATGAACTAAACCAAAACAACCTGTATTCTCAACTACGATATCGAATATACGTAATCGTGCCTCCTGAACAGAAACAGAAACCTGCAGCAACAGTGAACCATGAAATAGTTTTGCAAGTTAATGTATAATAACATCCTTAGCTGTTTATTTGGTGGCGTCGCCATCGATGATGGAGTCGACGGTGAAGTTTGGCATCTCGCTGTCGGCCTCGCACTCGTTGACACCAGAGTTAACCAGGGAGCTGATGGACCTGCAGGTCATGGCGGAGTCGTGACCAGTGCTGGGTGAGAAGGCTGCAGGGACGGGACAGACAAGAGAGTCACTGAGGAAGCTAGCTGATGCACTTAAGATCTCTGTATGCTCCAAACTAACTTTCTGAAGCAGATAATCCAACAGTCGGCAGGGTTTTGGTTCCATCACAGATCCATATTGTGTAAAACTCTCGTGAGAATGTGTTTGCGGGAGTTAGTGTTCATGTACAGTATTTACATTCAGCAGGCATCCTGTATCTCTTATACACTTGTAGGTTACAGTTGCAGTTCTGTGTGACATTTTTCCATGCTAGTTTGAATGCAGTGTGTAATTTGTTTTAAATTAAAGTCCTAGTAATGTTATGAAGTCATAAATCAAGTTCAAGGTTAATTTTTATTATCTTCATTTTCATTTCATTATGATTTTGTGTTGATTTCGAGCAAAAGCAGTAGTGTTTCCGAGCACCAGAGTCTCTTTAGAAATCCTAATTTTCTACTGCAGCAGGGTCTGACAGTTTTCCCCACGCAGTCCTGTTTCTGGTTCTCCTGCACCTCCCTTCCCTCTAGCGGGCCCAGCAATACGGCCTGGGCCTCCAGCAGCGTGGTGTCGGTGTTGGCTCCCACCAGGAACCGGGGACCGGGGACCGGCGGAGCAGCGAGGCGAAGCTCTGCTCCTGGCAGTCCGCGGCATGCTGGTCGCTACCGGAGGCCCCACTAAAGTGGGCCGAAGGAGTTTCTAGTGAACCTGCATGATTTCGTCTGTTCACAACGTTAATACAAGAGTTTTCACCCCCCATCGAAGGGTGTCCGATCCCTTCCGAGTTTTTTTCCCGAGTCGCTCCGATTACAACGAGAACGTGACGTCATATTTAATTCATTTAATGAATAGTCATTAAGAAATGATCACATGGTAAAGCCTAATTTTATACTCCTGTGTGAATTAAATACTTGAAAAATGTATTTTCTCATTTTAAGAACTTGAGTGCAAAATGAACATAACAGTATTAAGCGAAATTATAGAAAAATAAATAAATAGATAAATAAATATAGGCCTAGCCTATATCGTGATAGAAACGATATAGAAAATACATTACGATAGACATTTTTACATTGTTTTGATGCTATATA
>CAKAOH010039993.1:23430-52443 GCA_916701665.1 Sebastiscus tertius
CTGAGGAAGCTAGCTGATGCACTTAAGATCTCTGTATGCTCCAAACTAACTTTCTGAAGCAGATAATCCAACAGTCGGCAGGGTTTTGGTTCCATCACAGATCCATATTGTGTAAAACTCTCGTGAGAATGTGTTTGCGGGAGTTAGTGTTCATGTACAGTATTTACATTCAGCAGGCATCCTGTATCTCTTATACACTTGTAGGTTGCATTTGCAGTTCTGTGTGACATTTTTCCATGCTAGTTTGAATGCAGTGTGTAATTTGTTTTAGATTAAGGTCCTAGTAATGTTATGAAGTCATAAATCAAGTTCAAGGTTAATTTTTATTATCTTCATTTTCATTTCATTATGATTTTGTGTTGATTTCGAGCAAAAGCAGTAGTGTTTCCGAGCACCAGAGTCTCTTTAGAAATCCTAATTTTCTACTGCAGCAGGGTCTGACAGTTTTCCCCACGCAGTCCTGTTTCTGGTTCTCCTGCACCTCCCTTCCCTCTAGCGGGCCCAGCAATACGGCCCGGGCCTCCAGCAGCGTGGTGTCGGTGTTGGCTCCCACCAGGGACCAGGGACCGGGGACCGGCGGAGCAGTGAGGCGAAGCTCTGCTCTTGACAGTCCGCGGCATGCCGGTCGCTACAGGATGCCCCGCTAAAGTAGGCCGAAGGAGTTTCTAGTGAACCTGCATGATTTCGTCTGTTAACAACGTTAATATAAGAGTCTTCACCCCCCAGCGAAGGGTGTCCGATCCTTTTCGAGTTTTTTTCCACCTCGAGTTGCTCCGATTACAACGAGAATGTGACGTCACATTTACACTGATACTGATACTGAGAGGTAGGACTGGGCGATATGGCCAAAATCTTCTATCACAATATAGGTTATTTCATATCTCAATAACGATGTATATCACTAAAATATCAATAAATAGTCCATATGAAATAACCACGTTAAACCTTTTTTTGTGTACTCCTCCTGTGTGAATGAAATATTTGACAAATTAAAAGTACTGAGTATTTTCTCATTTTAAGAACTTGAGTGCAAAATGAACATAACAGGTTTAAGTGAAATTATAGAAAAATAAATAATAGATAAACAAATAAAGGCCTAGCCTAGAAAGATAGAAACAATATAGAAAATACATATGATAGACATTTTTATATTGTTTTGATGCTATATATTGTCATATTACCCAGCCCGACTGAGAGTATACGCTGTATCGCACACCAGTATGGGTACTGGTGAATACCATCAGAAACAGGAAGCAAACAAAGGTAAAAGATTTGCATGGACTCATGAAGTCGCCCATGTGACATCAACATCCTTACCAACATGTCCACAAACTGAGCCATTAAAAAATGTGTTTGGGTAAAATACCACTTCCAGGATAATATTTACCTCTCAGAATTATGGAAAACACTATGGTAAAGTATATTTATGTATTCGAAAAGTAAATAAACCTCAAATCTCTCACTTCTCTTTCAGGTATTGAGCTACAAATCTTGTTTCTTGGATACTCCTCAAGTCATTAATATGATAAATTCATATTGCCTCGCGTAGGTAGACAGCACAGCAGCACACATAAAGTAAAAAATGTCTTCGTACTGTAAGGCGAGTAAATAAAAAGGAGAAGAGAAATACTAGAGTGAGACAGAGAAAAGTCGTATCATCAGCGCTGCACAATAAATGGTCCTCTCTGTATTCACCTGATATAAATATGACTGCACGGTAAAATGATTCTTCAAGATTTATAGCAAATTGAATCAGTCAGCAAAAAGGGAAGACACTGAACACTAAACAAAAGATCTTTTAACATGAGAGCTACTGTGTGTGCACCCACCCGTTTTAACACTCGTCTGCAGCTACTGCACACACTAATAACACCGTGAGGACATCGGGATGGTTAACAGCTATCTACTGTGTTTGTACAGGCATTCAAATGTTACTAACGTTTAATAACTATTTATCTTTTCTGTAACTTATTAAGTGAAAAATGACAAACATTCACCAGTTCCAGCTTCTCAAATGAGAGATTTGGTCGGACAAAAAAACAATTTAAGATAAGAGTGAACTTTTATTTATCTCCGAGGCAAATTGTTGTGCAGCTGTTGCAGTACAAAGTAAGAAAGAGTGCAAACATAAAATATCAATGAAAAGATATCCAACATCCGCAAATCTAAAATACACAAAATGCCAAAAAATATAAACAACGTTAAAGGTAAGGATCAGAAGTTTAAGGGCTGCAACTAACGATTCATTTCATTGTCGACTAATCTGTTTTCATGATTAATCGATTAATTGTCTATAAATGTCTATAAAATATCAGAAAATGTTGAAAAAATGCCCAAGATGACGTCCTAAAATATCTTGTTTTGTCCACAACTCAAAGATATTCAGTTTACTGTCATAGAGGAGTAAAGAAACCAGAACATATTCACATTTAAGAAGCTTTTCTTAAAAAATTACTCAAATAATTCTCAAAATAGTTGGCGATTAACTTAATAGTTGGCAACTAATATATTAATCGTTGCAGCTCTAGATAAGTTGCTCATATCTCAAGTTGCTTCTTAAATAGATATGTATGTACAATATATATCCCATAAGTCAGGAAGTTGTAGCTCTTGTAATCCACAGAGAGACAGTAAGATACCAACTAAGGCCTTTCGTGTTGCTCCAGGAACTTGTGATGAGTATTTTTCTACTGGAGCTGCAACTAAAGATTACTGAAGTTATTAATATCTCAATTAATCAAAACATAATGTCAGAAAATAGGGAAAATACCTGACAAGGTAACATCTTGTTTATTTTGTAAGACGAACAGCTCAAAGCAAATTCTCACGTTTGAGAAGCTGGAAGTAATAATTCGGTATTTTTGCTTGAAAAATGCTAATTGATCAAAATAATAACGATTCTTTGGCTCGATTGTCAATGAATCAACTATCTGATCAATGAACAAGAAAACAAGACTATAAGAAGATATTTGATACTAACTTTCTGTACTTTTGCTACAAATTGTGGTCAGTATCCAGAAACTCCAGTAACTTTTTAAACAAAAATGCACCAAAAAAACAACAACTTTGATTTCAGCTTCCTAAATTTGAATAATTGCTGGTTTTCTTCTGTTACACATCATTATAAAGTGAATATTTTGGAGTTTTGGACTATTGAGCGATAAAACAAGACACCTGAAGACATCTTCTTGGGCTTTGAGAAATTGTGATGGATATATTTTCACTGTTTTCTGACATTAAATAGACCAAATGATTAATCAAGGACTCAAGAAAATCATCTGCAGATTAATCGATTTTGAAAACAATCATTAGTTGCAGCAGTTATCGTTAGAGAGACAAATGTACTGGTTCTCAAAAGGAGAGCTGACCCTTCAAAGGGAAGTATCTCACAAAATATAATAAAACAAATGTAAGATATTTGATTATCAACATTGTCAGATAATAAACAAAAATGTGCTCTAGTCAAAGTTTTCTGAAAATAATGGACAAATATATGTTGCCTCAGAATAACCTTCTGATCAGGATCACATTAAGATAAACAAGAGCTGATGTCCAGTGTTTCCCAGAATCCTCTGACTTCTCAATTTGCCTCCCTCATGCTTCCTCATCCCTCACCCTCCACCACCTCTCTCTCCTCCTCAGCAGTGGTGGGAGGGGAAAAGAGGAGTAATTTTTCTCCTCATTAACTTCCTGATTGGTTTCGGACTCCAATTTTTGCCCGTCTGCAGTTTGTCACCAATTCCAAACTGGCAGCCCAATCGTTAATACTAATGTTTGTGTAGCTAAGTGCGCCCCGCTCTCAGCGGTCTACTTGTACAGCAATAACAGCATGTGGGTGGAGGAGAGCAGCAGCTGTGAATTAGCCCCGCTCACTGTTAATTCTCTGCCTGTTCATCAGCAGGAAATCTATGATGTGTAATTAAAGGCTGAACGCAACTGGACGTGTTAGTTTCACTGGAGATGTTAAATCACGACACACTGCTTGTACATGTGTTCTCTGCTGCATCCGACTGTCCTCTGCTCTCCTGTTTAATACAGATTAATGTTGCTGAAACACCAGAAAGACTCAATCAGTCGTTTAGGCACCTGTTAATGACCATCAAAATACTTACGATTCATTTCTGTGGAGTGATCGTCAATGAATCAACTGATGGTTTCAGCTTTATTTCTGAAACTTTACGGAATACGATAAATTGTTTAATCCGTCAGATTAATGTTTCTGAAACACCAGAAAGCCCCGTTGTCAATTAGCCGTCGAGCACCTGTTAATGACATTGAAGGCGTCTATACACCGGGGGCGTGACAGATAAACAACACGAAAATGCTAAATACTTGCCAGGGAATATTTCAAAATGATTCATACCGACAGCGATGCAATTTGCGACAATTGCAATTCTTTTTTTCTTTTTAAAAATGTTCGAATGGATTTGTGCAGGTAGAGAACCAACTACTGGGATCATGTTGACCCAGGGCAGCGTTTGGCAGTCTGTCTGAGGTAAATTGTTGTATAGACTAAGCTACTTTAACCTATTTTATTTAGTTTCCTTTAAGCGAAAGGCCTCTGGTAAACAGTTACGCAGTATGTCTAGTAGGGCTGGGCGATATGGAGAAAATCAAACATCACAATATTCTTCACCAAATACCTCGATATCGGTATTGCGACGATGTTGTAGGTTTCACTATTGGTGCTTTCACAAAATATTTACACAATGAGGTTTTTGATAAATAATCCTCAGTAATGTGGATATAATGACTGAAGTGTAAAAGACAAATAATAGAACAGCTGGAACAGTCTGGTAAGTTCAGAAAATTACGTCACTTTACTGTAATTCAGCCTTTAAAACCTGGAAAAGACAACACTTATGCCATATTACGATATCATGATATCCAAAATCTAAGACGATATCTAGTCTCATATCATAATGTCGATATAATATCGATGTTAATGTCTAGGGCTTTTATTGTGAAAGGTAGGATCTGGAGTGGATCTGGTCTGCGGTGTCTTTGTCAAGGTTGAAAGGAGTAATAAAGTTTGTCATCTTGGTTCGGACTACGGAGCCTCCGTGTTATTGTACACTACAGTGTCCGTATTGAATATGTTCGTTCCGCACAATGTGATTGGTTAATGCCTTTATCTGCAGTGTGAAAGCTCAGATAAATCTGAAATAAATATTCATAATCATTGTCGATTAATCTATCAATTATTTTCTTGATTAATCGATTAGTTGTTTGGTCTATAAAATGTCAGAAAATGGTGAAAAATGTTGATCAGTGTTTCTCAAAGCCCAGGATGACGTCCTCAAATGTCTTGTTTTGTCCAAAGATATTCAGTTTACTGTCATAGAGGAGTAAAGAAACCAGAAAATATTCACATTTAAGAAGCTGAAATCAGAGAATTTCGACTTTGTTCTTAAAAATTACTGATAAATCAAAATAGTTGGTGATGAATTTAATAGTTGACAACTAATCGATTAATCTATGCAGCTCTACACTCAAGTAAAGTACAAGTACTCAAAAGCACTTTCCACCACCGCCAATGACACTTAAAACCATAGTTAAGCAGCAATGACTTTGGGAACAAAACCCTGAGTAGACATGTCGTTCATAATTTGAAGTTATTGAATTTTTTGGCACCAAACACCGAACAACTGCCAAAACCAGTCCCACATTTTGAATATGAGCTCTTTGATAGCACAGTTCTGCTGATGCTGCATGTTACAGTTGTGAGAGGTAATAACTGCACTTCTCTTGTGTAATACAGAGTCTATTTTCAGGTTCAGGCTGTGTACACAGAGTTCTTGTAACAAGACAAATGTAATCTGCTGGTGATGTTGAAAGAGAGTTTATTCTGCTAAATGAACTTTTGCCCTTTTCCCAGTCACTCAGCACTCTATATAAGATTTCCAAACTATTAAACAGTCTTTGTATGGAATAACAAAAGGAAGCTTTTTTAACCTCCCACTTGTCCTGTTAGGAGGAGGAGGGAGGGAGTGAATGAAGGTGCAATCATTTCTGCTGCTGCCAAAGAGGGGAACAAAAGCCCAGATGTGAGAGGAGATGGTAATTCAGTCTGATGCAGCGGGGATAAGCTCTCTCTGTGGGTTTCATACTCTACACTCATCCACCGTACACAAGGGTCATAGGGGTAGATAACACTTAAGTAAACACACACACACAGGCGTGCACAGAGCATTCTGCATTAAACTGTTAGTGATGGGAGTTACTGAAGTATCTAGAAGAACAACGGGACCTATATTAACTCACAAATAGCATAAAAAATAATTAAGATGAGAATTTGCGGTGATGATAATTTTACATAAATGCAGTAGATGTTATTACTCATTAACTCAGGATTTTATTAATTTAATAGCTTCTCAGTTTACTTTTCAATATTCCATATATAACAATCATTCACAAATTTAGAAATAAACTGACATAGCAAAATGATGAAGGAATATGGCCTTGATGTGTTATCATTATTCTCATTTTAGGGCTGCAACGAATGATTATTTTCATTATTCATTAATCTGCAGATTATCCTCTCAATCGATTTATTGTTTAATCTTCAAAATGTCAGAAAACAGTTAAAACATATAGTTAAAAATGCATTATAAAAATCACAATTTTCTGAAAGTAACATATCGAAATGTCTTGTTTTCTCTCACCAACAGTCTAAAACTAAAAGATATTTAATTTAAATTATATAAAACAGATTAAATTAGAATTACCGCCTCGCGGCTGTATGCCTCCGCCAACCAGACAAGTTGCAATTCACATCCATGTCTGTCCAACATGTCATCATCCTGTTAGACATTTGTGTAAAATTGTCATTATTAGCATATGAATTCTTGAGTTATGGCCAAAAAGGTGTATTTTGAGGTCACAGTAACCTTTGACCTTTGACGTTTGTGCCAAATTTGAAGAAATTCCCTCAAGTTGTTCCTGAGATATCGCATTCATGAGAATGGGACACGCGTACGTACGTATGGATGGACGGACAACCAGAAGAACATAATAAATAATAATAAAAAAGATGCAAATCAACACCGTTCAGAAGCTGGAACCAGCAAATGTTTGGCATTTTTGCTTCGACACAGACTAAAATGATTGATCATCAAAATAGTAATCAATTAGCTCCTTATTTTAGATATATTACATGGAATATGGACAACCGTATAGTTACACAAACTTTTGAAGCGAGGTTGTTGTCATGATTTGGGCTAAGCCTTTTAGTTAATGTAAATATTAATTCTGCCACAATGATATTTTAGACAACAGCGTTCTTCCAACTCTGTGGTAACAGTTTGGTGAAGGCCCTTTTCCTGTTTCAACATGATAAATAACCCCATGTACAAAGCCAGTGGTGAGAAAGAATGTATTATTCATTGTCAAACGTCAGTGTTGGACTTCACTAACGCTCTTGTGACTAATTGGGGAAAATCCCTGCAGCAGGTTTAAATACCTGGTGGAGAGTCTACAGAGAATAATGGAGACTGTTATAGCAGCAGATTAATACTGATGTTCAACAATCACATATGGGTGTAATGTTCAGGTGTCCACATACTATATATAGTACCACATAGTGTATGAGTAATTCAACCCTGTTCTCATATAGCTAAACTGCATTCTTGATTATGTTTCGAGGGAAGCGTATTTTCTCCCGGATTACGTTTGCGGTACAGTTTTAAATGCGTGGTTAACGTAAATTGAAACAAAACAAAAACAAAAAACGCAACAAAACTACCTGGGTAGGTTTAGCAAAAACACATCATGATTAAAATAAGCGAACATTGACTTTCATATGGGACACTAATAGTGGTCTGGGAAAACGTCCTATGTTTGTTTGACCTCCTCCCAACGCAGAAATAGGATCTAGTGATACATCATAAACAAACGTATTCTGCGACAAAATACCCTCGAAACGTAATTCACAATGCAGTTTAGTTGTATATAAACAGATTTTTTAGGAGACAGGGCTGGAGTAATATATATATATATATATATATATATATATATATGAATATGAATATGAATAATTTCATGTATGTTAATAGTAGGTCATTAATGATAAATTCATTATGTCGACACACTTGCTACACAGTTAGCTGCATGTTGTTATTGTAGTTAAACCAATCATGCACATTAATAATTATTTTAAACACACATGTGATAATCAAGTGTGAAAGTATAACAAAATAATCTTAACTCAAGGGTCTATTTACTAGCGTTTTCCGGAGCTTTCAACCGTGTTTCACAGTATAGAATTTACTCAGTGTGACAATATTTAATGCACAACCTGCAAGTTACCAAAAAACAACAACAATCACCTGTGTGAATTTGTCAGTGCTGTCCAGGGACAAGAGCACTTAGTGGAGGCTATCATCACGGGAACAAAAATTCAATCTTAAGAATGAAGAGTTGCCTGTCACATGACAAGGTTGGCCTGGGATTAAATGGCTCCCATTAAAATGATACGAGCTGTGTCTAAAAAAATCGTCCCTGGCCAGTTTGAGAGGGTCCCATGGGTGTCCGACTGAGGACGACCCTTGTAGAGATGGACGCTCCCCTCTCCAGAGACGTTATGGGCGTCTGGCTCCTCATAATCAGGCCAGCAGCAGGACTTAATGGCCCAGAAAACTCAGTCAAAGAGCAGACAGGCTTTAAATACGGAGCACTGAACAGTGGAGGCTCACGCCACTCAGCTGATGTTCACACCGCAGACCTTCACCCTCAGTTTCAAATCACTGCTCATATATGACTGTTTTCTGAATTACTCCTAATTCTGCAAGTCTTTTAGGATGTAACCAATGTCTGATAACAATATGAAGCCAAAAAGATGAGGTATCAATTGTTTCAACACATTTATGTTTTGGTATGTGCATTAAATGAACTAAAGCTGGGCATACGCTGTACGATTTTAGCCCGTTTCTGGCCCGTATTTTTGAGCCGCACGACTCATTTTAGAGTCGGACCGAATTTCAGCTTCATCGGGCGTCGTTTGCCGTGCAGTGTACAGGGGGACCGACGGGGACCGATTAACTCCTCCCGACTGGCCGTCGGACAAACGATCAAATCGATCAACGACAAACGATCGAATCGTACAGTAGGAGTTGGAGTTACACAACAACATTTCTAAAATCGTACAGTGTATGCCCAGCTTAAGACAACTCATGCATAGCTCAATTTTTCTACATAACATTTACATTTCACCCTGACTCCTAGAAATAACCCTCACTGTCCACATTATTTCGTAGTCGATTAAAGTGCCACATTTTGTGCCGCACTTTAGTCAGAGAGGAGGTGGTTGGAGTGGATGGATATTGTTTAAAAAATGACGATGCCAGTACCAATACCAGTACCCTTAAAGTGATACTGATACCAATAGAGTATTTCATTTGATACCCATCATGTGAATGGAAGCTATGTGTGTGTCCCACTGGCTAGCTAATGGGCACACTGCACATTACTCAGTGCTCATACAGCGGTTACCGCTGATAACTTCCGAAGTTATTTGAAACCAAACCATAATCTTTTCCTAACTAAGTAGTTTTTGCTGCCTAAATCTAAAGGACTTGTTTCCTGTGAAGACGGAGCTTTATTTTGAAAAGACAGTATGCATGTAACGAGGGGAAATTGACACGTGTTGCTGGACATTCGTAGGAAAACGCACGAAAAATTAGGAATTACTTTTCTTAAGATATCATACGAGCCGTTGTATGAGGATACGTTTACTGGGCACCACAAATGTCTGTACCACAATCCATCTATTTGATGTTGAGCTAGTTCACTAGATGAGGGAAAATTTAAACTTGCTGGTGGTGTTAGACGGTCCGGTCTCTCTTGTAATGACTTTCACCAAAGTCATTACAATTCATCCCCTGGGTAACATGAATTATCTGTACAGAATTTCCTGGTTATTCATTAAATATTTGTTGAGATATTTCAGTCTGGACCAAAGTGATGGACCGACCACCACCGCCATCCCTACAGGCTCGCCGCTAGCTTGGTTTAAAACATAATTTGGGCATAATTGAATTTCTAAATGGTGTATAAACATAATTTCAAAGAGACAAGGTTGCATTTTTGAAAACATCTGATCCGTGTCACATGAAGGACAAGATCATCCTAACTGGTGTTTTCAGTTAATGTGTGAAGTAACCTTCCACTGAGGTTTTACTAAATACCAACCACATGCATTCACTAAATAATGAAGGCTTCTGAAATATTGCTGGTGATGGTAAAGCAAACGCCACAAGTGCGACACTGAACTGTGACCACTGCTCTTACAGCAATCCTGGCAGTGAAGCCAGAGCTACTTCTAATTTCAAGCCACATCAAACATCTTAATCAGAAAACTAAATAAAGAGTCAAATAATAGCTTTTGCATTATCATGAATACGGACTATTAATTTCATTGTGTTTTCAAGTTAAATCTTCCACATATTCCTCATGCTTTCATCCCAAACAAATGAAGAGCTGTTGAGACAATAGTTCAAAGCAATGCAGTCTGTTATGCAGCCATTACGGGGGGTCAGAAAACACTTAAACGCTCATTATTGGTTTGCTGTGGAGCTGGAGACAGCGGAGGGCCGACGCAGGCTGACAGAAGGCATCGGTGTCGGGGTCAAAGGCTAATTAAGCAGAGAGGAACCTTTGCTCCTGCATTGTTAACCGATCTGTCCCTGATGAAGATGACTGCCGGAGAGGCGTGACACAGCCCTCGTCCCTATGCTAAATCTCCATTTCGGCTACTGTGCCCCATCAACTCACAAAATGGCCTGTCAGTCTATCGCCGGGCTTCTTGACGTGATCTGTCGAAAAGTTATGGATATGCAATAATGAGTTGAGGCGGGCCGATCAATATTTGCGGGACTTTTCTATCATTACGTTTTAAACAAGAGATTCATTGTGAGTCGACAGGGTAAGAAAAATGCCAAAGTAAAGGACACAGGAAGAGTGAAATATATTGCTATGGAGAGAAGGACGCCTCCCGTGGGTGCTAAAGCTGCCATATGTGTTTATCCAAGTCGTTCAGCTGTTTCAGGGAGCTGCCAAGGCGACACCATTCGTCAATCCACGCTGAGCCGCCGCCGCTGCTCAAAACAACGCAAGGAAAGTGACTACAAGAGCATGATTAGGTAGGAAAGCACCGGAACTAACCAAGTTTGTTTTAAACAGAGATATCAGGAAAACATCTACTTTATGTGTGTATAGAGACGGGAGTGCATGAAGTATTTTACATGCGGATTACATTTAGAAATATGTAAAAAACATGTTTTCAAATGTTAGAATAGAACTGTTGTATTAGTTTAAACAGATATTCGTCTAACTTGAAGCACAAAACACATGCAACCCCTTCAATTAAGGATATTACTCAAAGTAATCTAAAATGTACATTTCTTTTTTTACATGCAGGCCTCACTTTCGTCAACCTAGTGAATTAACAAATAGCACATTATACACATTAAATTAGTTATCTTACTTCCCATAATAGTGGTTAGAAATTAGAAATAGTACAGTTAAACTGCATTTTTTGCTGTATTATTAATGCATTTTAATTAAAAAGAGCACAGTTCTTTACTGTCTTTTCTCTGACATTAAGTTAGGGAAACATTATAACTAGGGTTGTCAAAGTAACGCAAATTAGTTTTAACTCCACTGATTTCTTTTACGCATTAACGCAATTTGCAGGTTGTAGCGGGCTTAATTTTAAAGCTAGAGTGAAGATACTGGTTCATATGAAACTAGAAAACCTACGGAATTCATTGGTACCAACCATGTCATAATAGCTTGTCGCGAAAGGGGGTTAAATTACGCTCCAAACTTTTGCTAAATTTTGGCGAGGGAAAACTGTCATGGCCATTTTCAAAGGGGTCCCTTGACCTTTGACCTCAAGATTTGTGAATGAAAATGGGTTCTATGGGTACCCACGAGTCTCCCCTTTACAGACATGCTCACTTTATGATAATCACATGCAGTTTGGGGCAAGTCATAGTCAAGTCAGCACACTGACACACTGACAGCTGTTGCTGCCTGTTGGCCTTGAGTTTGCCATGTTATGAGGGGACCTGTGAGGGTTTCTGGACAATATTTGTCATTGTTTTGTGTTGTTAATTGATTTCCAGTGATACATAGAAACATACATTTGCATAAAGCAGCATATTTGCCCACTCCCATGTTGATAAGAGTATTAAATACTTGACAAATCTCCCTTTAAGCTACATTTTGAACAGATAAAAATGTGTGATTAATCTGCTATTAATTGCGATTAACTATGGACAATCATGTAATTAATCGCAAATATTTTAATTGATTGACAGTGATATGATACCAGGTTCCAGTAGGTTTCAGGTTTAAGTAGTGTCTGCAGATCGTGACTGAAACCCCCGAAATAGCTCAACCAATTAGACGTTCAGGGCAACCTGTGAGGCAAATCAAGTCCACAAACTAAACGCTGCTGCTTTTTGATTCTGTGATGACACAGTAACAATTAAAGGCAACCTGGATAAACATATAAGAATTTATATCAACTCTTCTCTTAACTGGAATGTAGTATCTGGAGACGAAAAAAACATTTAAGATAGCGTCATTAAAAATAAGCATTTTTCAAGCAAAGCTCTCCAGATGTATAATAACTTGCATTGACGGAAACAAACAAACTAACATTTGCAGACACAGGAGATCAGACTAAAACAACTCACACTACCTTTGATGATTATATATTGCTGCACAAAAGACAGCATAAGATAAAACAGAAGTCATAGAATCACATTTCAAATCCTTTCAGGTCCCTCAAAGCTGGACAGTGCGAGAGTGTGTGTTAGTGAGTAAGTGCGAGAGAGAAATAGAGTGAGGGGAAGAGGACATAAACTACACAGCCCCGGCCATTTAATGTCTCTACAGCCCCAGGCCCGTGTTAATGGTGGTGTTGTACAACACATTACAACAGTGCTTGTGCCCTGAGCAGACAATTACACTGGTATTTAGCCCATCCACAGGCCCCAGAGGCTATAGGGGCACTTAGCAGCACAGCAGGGTGGGGAACACAATCTGACAGGACTTTTCCACTGTAACCAAGAGCCAGGAGAGACACTCAATCAGCCACACATTCAGTGGTGCCCTACGGGGCCTGACAGCCCCCAGCAGGGTCACTTTCTCTGCTGCTGGCTCTTACTTACAGGTTGAATCAAGTCATTACCTCAGGCTGTTCTCAGACACCGTTCGTAGCTATACCTACAAAAAGTAATGCACTGGAATTTGTATATATCCCACTAAATAAATGCATATGTAATCCACGTAATCATGAAGAAAGAATCAAGAGCGTCAAATGCTTCATAGAGAGAAGGTCGAAGAGGATTTGTGGGTCAAAAAACACCGTATTTTCCCGTTTCCTGTTTCCCAGAAGTCAACGTTGACTTATTTGTCACAGAATTTCTGTACTTAAGTTTTGCCACTTCTGAGTTATTTTAACCCAAGTCTTTTCCTAAACCTAAGTAAGTAGTTTTGTTGCCTAAACCGAACCAAGTTGTTTCCAGTGAAGACGGAAGTTTATTTTGAAAAGACTGGAGCGGAAATGAACACGTGCGTCATGCGTTGCTGGACATTTGCAGGAATACGCATGAAAAATGAGGAATAACTTTTTGTAAGATATTGCAGCCCTCGAGTCAAGTGGGGACTGATAGAAAATGCCACATGAATCCCAGTGAACACAGGGATTGTTTAGGATTAGGATTTAGGTTAAAACCTGCCTAGATTTGATTGAAAAGTTACATTTCTTTTAGATTACTAGGTTACATATAATCATCGTTTCAACAGAATTCAAATTAATGTGTTTAAATTAGGGTTGTTAATTAATTAATCGCAAATTAATCGCACATTTTTGATCTGTTCCAAAATGTCCCTTAAAGGGAGATTTGTCAATTATTTAATACTCTTATCAACATGGGAGTGGGCAGATATGCTGCTTTATGCAAATGTATGTATATACTTATTATTAGAAATTAATTAACAACACAAAACAATGACAAATATTGTCCAGAAACCCTCACAGGTACTGCATTTAGCATAACAAATATGCTCAAATCATAACATGGTAAACTGCAGCCCAACAGGCAACAACAGCTGTCAGTGTGTCAGTGTGCTGACTTGACTATGACTTTCCCCAAACTGCATGTGATCATCATAAAGTGGGCATGTCTGTAAAGGGGAGAATCCATTTTCATTTACACATCTTGAGGTCAGAATATGGCCATGACAGTTTTTCCTCGCCAAAATTTAGCATAAGTTTGTAGCGTTATTTAGCCTCCTTTGCGACAAGTTAGTATGACATGGTTGGTAGCGATTGATTCCTTAGGTTTTCTAGTTTCATATGATGCCATGATATCTTCAATCTAGCTTTAAAACTGAGCTTCGAAAGGTCGATTGCGTTAATGCGTTAAAGAAATTAGTGGCATTAAAATGAATTTGCGTTAATGCGTTATTATCGCATTAACTTTGACAGCCCTGGTTTAAATCTCAAGCTGGTCCGAACTACATGTTGAAATTCTGTTGAACAAACTTTGCCATCAAAACCAATATTTAATGGGATACTTTGAGGTACTACAACTTAATGATATGAGTAGTAAAAAACGTGTTGCTATAGTATTAATGGTCAAGATGAAAACATTGCAACACAAACAAACAGTCCTCTTCTAGCCTTTGCTTTCCTCAGGTAGTGAAACAACACAGAGTGCGTGCACTGAGCTGAGTGATGTTCTCAGCATGTCAGTGACCAAAGGAAATGAACTCTTGCTGCTACATGACATGAAACAGCACTTCCTTTGAAAAGGTCACCTCTTGGGTTAGAAGTACCGATTTGTTTCGGGTTTAATAAATCCAAAAGAGTGAGAGGTCTTTTTGACATCTCCAGAATGACTGTGGCCTCGAGAGAGTGTGTGTGTTTGAAGGGACTTCCTTAACTGTTTATGTGTGTATGTGAGAGAGTGCGTGGGTGTGAGTTTGAAGTAATCTGATCTGAAAGCAGGTAAATCCCATTTTACACACGAAACAAAGAAACTTACTGACGCCAATCTCTCTGTCGTTTTTTTTTTTTTTTTACTCCTTTTTGTTTTTTCAGAGGAGGCGGAAAGCCTGAAACGACAGACTTTATACGCAGTAACTCACTTTGGTGTACAGTACAGTATAGATTGAAGCAAGAAAAATCAATAGAATATCATCTAGAAAGATAGTAATGGATTTCTAACTTAATGGGCTCACACAGGTCTATCGATTAGCAGGATTAACATCTGCAATACCTCAACAATCTGATTTGCATTTAAATTACTGTACGCTCCGTGCTGACACCAATATAACAAAACAGACAAACGCATAGCCGGCGCGGCGGCGCTCGATTTTGAGGTCTGACATTAGTATGAATCTTGTTTTCTAAAAAAAAAAACAGTAAGAAGTACGTGAAAGGAAAGTTGCTGTGCTGACAAACTTTGAGCAGTTTTGAATTTTGAAAAAAAAAAGTCTCGACAAGGACAAAAAAGAAAGAACATAAACACGGACAGACTCGGCTTGAAGCTGTCTCCTGTAAGACTGAAACAGCCATAACTCTTTTGGGGCAGCTCATCTGAGCCTCCTCGTGAGGAAGTGGGGCGGGTGTTTGTGGAGAAACAGTGTGTGTGTCTCTGTGTGTGTGTGTGTATATATATGTGAGGTGAGATGTTGGGAGGGCAGCGAGGTGGGGTGGGAGTTTGATGGACTGCGCTGTCACCTCCCGCTCGGCAATTTACGGCGGCGGGGCTGCTGACGAGCGCGGGGCAGTAAACAGGCCGGCCGGGGGCGTATTTCACAGAGAGCTGGCTTTTATGAAGAACACCAGGACGGCTCTACCCACAGCTCCGCCCGGCCCGCCGTGACGGATGGAGAAAGACGCATGACAAGCTTCATCATTGTTTGTAAATCTTAACTGTTCCCGCTCACTAACTCCAGAAGGCAATTTTGCGGAGACAGCGGGGCCCGCGGAGGGGGAGGGCGGAGGAAGAGGAGGAGGCGAGGAGGGGAAAGGACAGCGTGGCACTCCTGAAGGTTATTTGGATCTCTGTATTTGGCCAACTGATTAGCCCTATCCTGGGAGGGAGATAAATCTGACGGGGCGCTGTTTGGCAGCCAGGTAGAAGGGGAGGGCAGGTAGGCTCAGAGCTCACAGCTACTTCCTCCTCATGGATGATCCGGAGGTTCACGACATGTTCAGTCAACGCAAAACAATTCAGGGATTAAAAGGAGATGTGGCTGAAACAAATGTTAAATTCAATCAACAACCAGGGTGTACGCTATTACCTTCCTTACTTAAGCTGTTTTGGTGATTTTGGAAATTGGGCTGCAACATTTTATTATCAATTAATCTGCCCATTAATCTGTAGATTAACTGATTAATCATTTAATCTTTAAAAATGTCACAAAATAGTGAAAATGTCCCCCACAATTTCCCAGAGCCCAATCATCAAATTGTTTGTTTTAGATAATAGAGCGATTAGTTGATTCATCAATTAGTCAATAGCTGGAATATTAATCAGCAACTATTTTGATGATCGATTAATTTTAAAAGTTTTTGGTTTTTTTAAACAAAAATGCCTCAAATGTGAATATTTGCAGGTTCAGTCTTGTTTGATAGTAAACTGAATATTTTTGGGGTATAAGACTGTTATTCAGATAAAACAAGTAATTTTAAGATGTCATCGTGGGCTATGGGAACTTTTGATTAATCAAGGAAATAATCGACTTGTCAATTATTAAATTAATCAAAATTAAATTAACTATTTTCATAATCGATTATTCAGTTTGAGTAATTTTTTAAGAAAAAAAAAGTAAAAATTCTCTGATTCTAGCTTCTTAAATGTGAATATGTTCTGGTTTCTTTGCTCCTCTATAACAGTAAACTGAATATCTTTGAGTTATGGACAAAGCAAGACATTTGAGGACGTCATCTTGGGCTTTGGGAAACACTGATCCACACGTTTCACCATTTTCTAACATTTTATAGACCAAACAACTAATCAATTAATCAAGAAAATAATAGACAATTAAATTAATCATTAGTTGCAGCCCTAGTCCAAAACCCCCCAACAGTATTTCATTTATCCTTAAAAACAGAGAATGTTTGGGAATTTTGCATAAAAATGACAAAACAAATACATTTTCTGTTGTTTGACTATTCAACTAATTACAAAACGAATTGTTTCAGCTCCAATTGGAAATAAAGCTCCACGTCACAGCAGCTAAAAGCGACGTGGAATACGGTAATTCAGACTATAATAACTCAGCAGCACCAAAATAAAAAGGGGAAAAGCTACAGTACAAGATAAAAAGTTCATTATCTGTTACAAGAACAACATGCTTATAACCCTGCAGAGTGATTTAAACTCAGCTGATAAGATATGAATTAGCCTTGGAGCAACATCAAGGACACAGGTCCAGGACTTGCACACACACACAGCTGTACAGACAGAGAAAGGTCTAGCTTAGACACAGAGGCTCTCACAAAACAGGGTTCATCTTCAGACGGTGGAAGCATCCTGTTCAGATACGACGCAAACCCACGCACTGGATTTGGCAGTGGTTGCACCAAATGTTTCGACTCTTTGACAATAAAATGCTGAATCAAACCTCCAACTAACTTCCTCTTCCAGCTCTGTATAACAAGAAATACTGAAAACAAATTGCTTTATAGGAACGCCATCCTGTAGCAGGCGCTACTTCTGATTAGAGGTTGAATGATTGTGTATTTTTAAAAGTCTGATATAACAAGGATACCCCTCCCCCTCGTGAATAAAATGTTACACTGTCGGAAATCTTTGACTTTATTACAAACCATATAACTAAGGCTACTTTCACATTACATGGCTTGATGCTCAATTCCGATTTTTGGTCCAGATTTGATCTTTCTGCCTTGACGGTTCACGTTGATGTTTGAAGTGACCCACGTCTGACGTCAGTGTGAACGGCTCTCTGCCCTGAAACACCTCTCACGCAAACCAATAACGTCACACACATGGGGGGCTGCCTCCCGACGGCGCATTGGTCTGAAAATACACACTGGAGTTGTTGCAGTCCAGTGACTGCCAGACTCTGTTAACATATTGCTCTATTTAACAGATCTGGGTTAAAGAAAGACATTTATTTCGGCTGATCTTTACCTTTGACAGCTCTTCTGTGAACTAAGTTAAATAAACTAAAATACAATGTGTCACGTTACTGTTTGACATCTCAAAACACCGCCAGTTTGCACGTCGAAAAAACGATAGTTTGTAAAACGTCCTATTGGCGCCGATTAATTGACCAAACAGATTAATCGATCGACCTCTACTTCTGATCACGTTATTACCGTATAAGACACAGTCCTGCAAGAAGAGCAAAGATAACCATCACCCCTCAAATTTCTACTGCAAAAGAATACTTCTTTTCTACTTCTCTCTACTGTGGCTGAAATACTTGTCTTTTTCTTATGAAATATAGGATAGACTTACACCCCAGTGCCTCAAAAGTATTCCAATGAATGCCAAAGAAGATGTGGTAATTGGCGTTAGCCTGAATCCATACATGTACTGTAAACACCAGGCAAAGTTTAATACAGTTAAAGTTAATACATAGGTTTCCTTATTCAAAAGTAATGTTGAACAAGTTTTATCCCTCAGTGTCTCAATTTTGTAATCGATACACTTTTATGAGTGTCCAATGTTAGATTCATTTTGGTCTAATATTTTTGTCCTGTTCTACAATATATATAACTGAGACTTGGTCCATTTCATATGCTCAAAAGACTCTTTATCACTGTCCTGTCATATACAATCAGCTTTGATAATGGGAACAATACTAGGAAAAACTTAACTTTAATAACTGGAACTGTCAGACTCTCACTAGTGTTGTAGCGATGACCTGATTTTGTTTATCACTTTTTTTTTTTCATAGTAGTTAATACTTCTTTTTGGTAAGTTTGCTTTGATTAAAAATATACAGAAAAGTGTGGAACCTATGACGAGGTGTTGTAGATATTGCTTCCTTTTAAGGGGTAAAATCACTGATTTAGACGGTTTGTTTCTCTGGTGTTGGATTCTGAGTCGACACCAAATGCGGGACCACCCGCGGAGAGTGTTGTTATCTTGTAATGGAGCGTGGAGATTCACGGCAGGAGCCTGACGTGGGACCCTCACAGGAAACGGACAGGTGAAAGTCATAAACAAATACAGGTAAAAAGGGGAGATGCGGGGGTCTTTAGGTTTGTGATGCTGGTGGTGTCAGCACTCTATTTTACTAAAAGAAGGATGTTGATGTTGTGCTAATGACACTTTTCCCCTATGTTCTTTATAAATGAGTAATAATATAAAAAAACATTGTTGTCTAATAAATCAACAAAAAAAAAAAAATTGTTCCATATCTGTGCTGGGTGGTAAGATCACTAATCAAACTGCTGTATTTTAATTTAAGTTTATAAAAAAACATCATTAAAAGATAATAAATTAGTTTTACTAAACATTCGTCACTCCCATTCAATTCCAGACAGAATAGAAAACAAAAGGAAACATGTAATAACAGGACCTGCCTTCAGTCAATCACAACCCATTCAAGACAAACCAGGGTAACACCAGAGAGAGTTGGTTGATTACAAGAGAAATAAAGATTCATTTTACACAATTAAGGCTTTACATAACTGAAAAATATCTCTGCACACCTGAATGTGTGGCAGGTGCATCGGAGGGCAGCACAACTTAAGTTAAAGTGAAAAACTCCAGCATAACATATGTATATGTATGTATGTGTATGCATAGGTATATGAACAAGGGTCACAATGGTTCTTTATACTGTACATGCATAGACACTCGGTAAATTAGCCAGAGGACCAGCACAAAATGGGACAATCACAGAATGGAGTTTGGAGTTTTCTCACTCAATGCACAGAGTGAATGCACCAAAGATGGAGAGAAAAAGTGTCCTACAGAATTGCAATTTAAAACGTATTTATCCTAAAAGCAATGTTCAGTTTAACAGGTACACCAATCAGCCCAGTATGCTTCTCTCTCTCCCACTGCATTGTGCTGGATCTCCCCTCTTATCTCACTCTCAGCATGCGTTCCTTGCAAATTCCACAAATACTAGTTTACTGAACATATTAAGCAATATGCACAATCTGATTTACCCGAACTCACAGCTACTGGCAGAGAGGCAGAAAATCCAGGCAGCCTAGCTCAGCTGAGATTCCCATCTGAGATTGGTGCCAGAAATCAGAGATCACATCTACTTCATCTTTAAACACGACGAAAAGAAACAGAGCTGCACCGTCAGGTCTTGGGACAGTTTTGTGGTTATTTTAAAATGTATTACTTTTTCTGTGACGGCTGCAAATTATAGCCAAAAGATGTGTGTTTTTCATTTCCATGAATGACTGAATAGTTGAGTGTAATTTTAATGAACTTTTCTGTCCTTTACTTCCTCTGATTCATTCGTGAAATTTCTCAGTTTGGAAATTGATGCAACACATTGAGTCAGACCTACTGTACGTTCACAGTTGTGTATTTGAAGTAAAGTAAAAAAGTAAGTATCGTAAAAGTAAAAAAAGCTTCACTTTAGACTAATTTCATCTTATAAATTTTATGGCACTCTTGACTTGAGTGCAACCCTCCCTTGAATGTACTTAACCACACTGTTGATAAAGTCTGGGTAAAACTTTATGGGGCCTGAGAAGTGTGTGTGAGTGTGAGAGTGTGTGTGTGAGTGTTTTTCTGCGTCACTCACAGGCTGCCATGGTCTCAGAGCAGTTGCTGTTGTTGTTGTTGTTGTTGTTGTTGTTTTCGTCCAGGCTGAAGAAGGGCTGCACACAGGTGGTGGAGCCAAGACCCTGAGTCAGGTAGGTGGCTGCTGGGTAGTAGGAATGCATGCGGTACTGAGAGGACATGTTGTGGCTGGACAGGCGGCCATCACCATGAGGCATCTGCTTCATACGGAACAACACAAAAGCACACAAAGGAGAAACAATTGACTTAAAATGCTGTATTTCATAGACAACATCCTAATCTTCAGATTCCTGGCGAGAGAATGTTTTTTTTTTTTTTTTACATTTTTGCTTAAAAAATTACTTAGATGCTAATTGTTTTTCTGTCTAATCGACAAATTGTTTCAGCTATAAAATAGAATATTTCATTATCTAATAGAGATACTGTGGGAAAGCTGTGTTGTGTTTAATCTTGTGCTGGTGGTGTCATATGGTGTCATGAGGTGATGCTCGTGGTCCCAAAGGAGCCACAAAAATAATCACAGCGGAGGAAAATATGAAGAAAATAGCAAAGCGGAGCAGTTCAAACATTCCCAACACTGGGATCATGCTTTTAAATTAATATCAGCTGTTTCAGCAATATGTCAGGTGATGCCATCTTTGCTTCAGCTTAGATAGCATTTCAAGGTGGACAGCTGATCAAGATGAGTCACAAATGCTGGAGGCAAAACGTTGCACATTCTGGCTTTAAAAGTTATTTGCTGCTGATTATTCACTGTTTGTTAAAGAGGCTACATTTTATTTTCTTCAAGGCGAAATCACCAACAAAATAATACAAGTTATAACTCCTGCAGTAGGTCTCTGACTTCATATATTACTATGCCCTTAAAGCTATTTTTTCGGTCCCAAATCAGGACTAAATCTGAGCAACAGCAGGGTTTTTAAATTATAGAAATGTTTATTTATTCCTATTTTCTTTTATAAACAAACCACATAAACCCCTGTAGAGGAACTTAAACCTTTGTTTACATTAGCTATATGATATCAGCATGCGCATAGTATACTAATCCCAACAACACCAGTGGATATACAAACACATTCTCTGATATACATTTGAAATTGTCAAATGCAATATACCATTGTTCTATGAGCCCTTTGCATATGTACAATCCTCCAAATCAGCCATCAGATATTCACAGGCAACACTTTACAACCAAATCTGCCAGGAAGAAACACAGAGATAAAATAATATATGACAGAGAATTAGTAGTGTTTGAGTTCACACGTCCGTGGCTTGTTCTAAAAATGGGCTGCAACACGCGGCGCTGGTTTTTTCCAGTCCTCTGAAAACTTTAAAACGAGCTGTCTACTCAGCAGCAAGGCCGCCTCACGGAGGGTTTTCAATTTCACTTTTATGGAATTTGATTTCTGTCAGCCTGTAATATGTCACCCGTATTGTCCACACCATCAATTCTCCGACAGCTTTATAAACTGTTATTTAAGCTACACTCAGCTCTTGTATTAGGCCGTGAAAAATACAATAGAGATTGGACTGGAGTCTTGAAAGTGCACTAAGCTTACGGTTTGCAGGACACATACAGCCCCAAACAAAACTGTCTTAGTGAAAGTTGCTTTACAGAAAAGGCAAGTTTGGTTTTGTCGTGCTTATAGAAAAGGTTCACATCCAGTGGCCACAGGCAGATCCACACAGAGTAACTTGCTTAAACTGTCAATCTGATGCCATATAAATAGTTTATAAACCTTTCTCAATGTATACTGGTGGGGTGAATAGGATTTTAACTAGTTTGTAGATTTATCTAGCCAGTGAATCCATGGTCAAGTCATAAGACAGATGTACTTCCACTTACATATTGCGCCCGATAACTTATCGGCCAATAATGGGACATTTATTTTAATATATTATATTATTATTCGTATATGTATTATTACGATGATGAAATTATAGCCGATAAATTATCGGCTGATAATACAAAGCCAAATTGCTTTCTTTGACGTAGCATCTACACACTCCTTTACAGTTGGTGGTGGTATGCACCTTAGAAGAAGAAGAAGAAGAAGAAGAAGAAGAAGAAGAAGAAGTGTAACATCATCTGTGGAAAAACCTCTAAAGTGAGTCTATTACTACCATTCTCCCTCCTGTGTTCAAGCAGCCAAAGGCCAAACCAATAACCGGTTCACTGGGAGTGTTCATCACTTCAGATATGCTACAATACTCAGTGAGACTCAGAGAATATAGGATTTAAACACAACATCCTTTCAGTGCTTGAGCTATACAGTAATGTTGGTTTGTGTGTGCGTAGTTTTGTTGACATATTGCCTTTTGTTTTCTTTTAGATTACTTCTCGACCTTATACAATTGATTGAGCGCCTTTGTTTTTACACCATGAGCCACTGTTTAGTGGTTTTCAAAAATAAATGAAAAGGAAATTCAATCTCATGTTTCCCCCTCTGTACCAAAATCATACTGAACAGTGACCCCATATCCAAGTTGAACCATAAATTGTGTGCACTGTTACACACAGAGTATCAGAGAGGTGGTGGTAAAGGCAGAAACAGCGTATCTGACAGCATATCAGCATCTTTAGGAATTTATTCTTTAGTTTCTCCACTGAAATAAATTCTAAGAAGTGTTCTGCACAAGCAACAATCTGTCAGAATCATAGATGACCTCATGATAACTTGATAAATTAGACCTCAGTTTCTAAATGTATTTTCATGGCACAGAACATTAGTGGGTAAACAAATTGATAGCTATATATATATATAGTGCAGTTGCCTTGAAGAGAATGCTGCCACGCATCCAAAGTCCTTCCTCCAACCTCACTGGCTAACTTGCTGACTCCTGGGGGGGCTTCCTTACCTCCCTGAGAGGGCCTGTCTCCTTATCTGGCACCATCTCCTGTCTGGAAGCTCTACACCACCCTTATATTATCATCATCCACCTGCATGACAGCCAAGCACCACTGAGTGCACAGGAGAGGAGAGGAGGAGGTAGATGGCCTGACACTGATAAAGACCACAGTGTTTCCTTGTCGGGTGTGATTTGGTAATGCAAAGAGCTCAAAACCTATAGATCACTATATTATGACAATCGCTATTGTTAAGAGAAGCTTAATGATTTAAAGGAAATTAATATTTGACTGCATATTTTGTAGTTGAGAATGACATTTGCACACTTGGATGGCAGAGGAAAATAAACTACTTAAAGGTGCAGTGTGTAGGATTTGGCAGCATCTAGCGGTGAGGTTGCAGATTGCAACCAACTGAAACTTCTCCCGTGTGCTAAGCATGTAGAAGAACTACGGTGGCCGATGCGATAAGTGGCCCTATCCCCATTTGTCAGTATAACACGTTCTGGCAAATTAAAAAGTAGCTGACATAAGCAATAGGTGGCGATGGCACTAATCCACCCTGTATTGCATTCGTAATAAACAATATGACAACATGATTAACATAATACTATGTTTGTTTATAAAAGGACTAACAGAACCACTGGTGTTAGACAGGCCGTGTGCATCTGCCAAGCCGAGGCTGGTGACGTCAACATAACACCGGCAACATGAAGGAGATTTGTCAAGTATTTAATACTCTTATCAACAAGGGAGTGGGCAGATATGCTTGCTATATGCAAATGTATGTATATATTTATTATTGGAAATCAATTAACAACACAAAACAACGACAGATATTGTCCGGAAACCCTCACAGGTACTGCATTTAGCATACCAAATATGCTGAAATCAAAACATGGCAAACTCAAGCCCAACAGGCAACAACAGCTGTCAGTGTGTCAGTGTGCTGACTTGACTATAACTTGCCCCAAACTGCATGTGATTATCATAAAGTGGGCATGTCTGTAAAGGGGAGACTCGTGGGTACCTATAGAACCCATTTTCATTCACATATCTTGAGGTCAGAGGTCAAGGGACCCCTTTGAAAATTTTCCCTGCCAAAATGTCGCATAAGTTTGGAGCGTTATTTAACCTCCTTACTTTGATACCAATGGATTCCTTCGGTTTTCTGGTTTCATAGATTTAAAACAGAGCCCGCTACAACCTAAAAATCACAAATTACGTTAATGCGTTAAAGAAATTAGTGACGTTAAAACAAATTTGCGTTAAAGTGTTATTATCGTGTTGACTTTAACAGCTCTACTAAATACATAAAAACAGATAAATACAGCCAGAACATGTTTAAATGAATAAACATCCATTATGGCACTCGCTAATATAAACTGCAGCTTTGTATTAGGCACAGCACTTGAATGAAACCATGAGGCTCTTCTAGAGCAAAACAACTAAAAATGTTGTAGGTGAAAATTGCTATTTAAATAATAAACATAGTTTTAATTATATATATATTCTTAAAAAGATGTAATTAGACTTTCACTAGATGTTAAGAAGTTATGATGGAGAAAAGAGTGACACCTTCAGAAACTAACTCAATGAACAGAAAGTCAATGAGAAAAGACATCATAGCTCTCTGGATAGTGCAGAAAGACGACAGCGATCAGTGCTTCAACAGCAAATATGGAGACAAAATCAAAATTGAGTAACTCAAGGATAATCACTTCAGTTGGGGATGCAAAAATTGGAGTATAAGCCATTACATTGTGGAGGTTTAGGACAGGTAAAGGAGACAGGAGACACAAAAGAAAATCTTATTTTTTGTAGTAGAAGCATGATAATTATTCAAATTCAGATAATAAAAACATTATTTCATTTCTAAAGACACTTTCTAGTTACAAATTGTGCAACTGTATGTTTGTGACACAATTGAAACTCATCTTCAAATAATCAGCTCTTCATGCAAATACAAAAAAAGAAGTAGTCCCTGAATTTGAATAACCGTAGCACGTAGCCCTCTCAACCTGACAACTTCACTGAAAATATCATAAATCACAAAGGAGGATGGCTAAATTATGCTAAAGAGTGCTAACTGATTAGCATTAATGTGCTCACTTTCTCCTCCGAGCGCTGAGGCATAGCAGTTTGTTCCTCTGCCGACAGACAATACCATTAACCTTTGCAATTCAGGCTCTGCCGTGCGCTGGCGGGTTAGCGGAGGCAGTGACCCCAAAACTAGATGTTGCTATTGGGGGAACGGAGAGGGGAGAGCCGGGGTGGACAAATGTTGTTCATAAAAAACAAACCACCTCATCTGAGATCACTGGAGAGTTATAGATCTAATCTGCTTCACGCACAAGCTCATCTCATTTGACACAACAGAGATACATTTAAGCATAAATCAGTGTGAATATACAGATGGGTGAATGAGGGACTGTGTGTGTGTGTGTTGGTGGGATGTAAGGCACCATCTCCCCGATGTGTCCTACGTTATACCGTAAGTGCTGACATTAAAGCAGACACTCTCATCCATCTCTAAGGAAAACAAAGAAATAAAAAGTTTATAGGAATCACTACCACACGCGAAGAAATGTCCACAAGGTTGCCTACACATGCACCAGTTACATCACTGTCATATCATTTCTTTTTGTATTCTGTAAGTCTGTTATTTTCTATGCCAGGCCATATAGCTTTCATTATTGCTGAACTTACTAATCCATTTTTAATCCATTTGACAAGAAAATTACTAAATCTTTGTTAATCAATCAATCAATTGTTTATCAAGCAAAACATATTTATTCAAGAGACAATGATTTTGGTGTGACGGATGATTTCTGGAACAAAAATTTGGCACTACTGTCATCTCATCCAGCTATGCATACACACAGTTGAGCACGCTGACTGACATGAGTTTCATACTACTGTGACAAGTTATCTGACGAGGTAACAGAAAGTAACCCTTGTTCATGCTGAGGTGATTCAGAGCTCAGCAGCTTATCTCCTCTGTTTCTGTGGCATGAAGCAGCTTAGATGAGACACACACACACACACACACACACACACACACACACACACACACACACACACACACACACACACACACACACACACACACACACACACACACACGCGCACACGACACCAGTCCATCACTTTAACATAGTGTGTACTGTAATGTACCATCACTCTGGGACCGGACAGATATTAAACAGAAGTTACTAAATTTCAGCTTTTTTACTTACAATACTTTATATTGCAATGATTCTGAGTATTTAAGCAAACATAAAACTAAAACTGTTTTTTTTTTACAATGTTAGTATTTCCCAGTGTTGGCTGGTACAGTTATGGTAGTTTGGTTTGGGTTAAAACTGGGTTGCTTGATGTCCAAAAATAAATATATACATACAGCAAGCATATTTGCCCACTCCCATGTTGATAAGAGTATTAAATACTTGACAAATCTCCCTTTAAGGTACACTTTAACAGATTAAAAATATGCGATTAATTTGCGATTAATCATGATTAACTATGGACAATCATGCGATTAATTGCAATTAAATATTTTAACCGATTAACAGCCCTAATTGTGAGTATTTTAGCAAACATACAACTAAACTGTTTTTTGTTTTTTTACAATGTTAGTATTTCCTAGTGCTGGCTGTTACAGAAAGTGTAGCTGAGTTTGGTTTCAAACTGGGTTGATATCTGCCTTTTATCAAATATCTACCAAATTATGATGAGAGCTTCCTTACTGACCACAGCTACGGAAAAACAGGATGTGGAAGTTGCAGAAAAGCTGTATTTTGCTTTCTCTGCATCTTAAGTTTTGGAGATGTCTCATAGTGGTCTTGGCTTCAGAAGCTTTTCCACCATGATGAACAATAAAGGTTTACTGAAATAAAAATTCCTCTAGGCAGGTTAAACACAAAAAACATGAATGTAATATACTGTCAAGTATACTGTATACTGGCAAGTTAACCAGATAACCTGCATGTGAAACACCTACAATCTATGAGCCCTTAAAAAAAGGTTTCAAGTAGAGTTAGAGTTACTATAAACAGCAGCGTGGTTATTAGTTAGTTATTATTAGTCACCTGGTATTGCTGGTAGTTGTAGAGGTTGCCGTAGTAGGTGGGGTAGCGTGACGGCTGGTAGAAGTTGTAATAGGAAGTTTCCAGCAGCAGGTCTGATGATCCCTCAGTATGAGCCCGGCCAGCGGCTGACGGGCTGGGGGACAGAGCTGAGCGACTGCCTGGACATACACAAATAAGACAAAGATCGGCTCAGAGGCTAAAGTATGATGTTTGTGGCTGGATTTTAGATCATTATTGCATTTGAAATATGGTTTGAGGATTATATTTATGCATTTATGTACCAGCTCAAGTTGTTTTTGTAAAACTAACCAAGTTTTTCTGAATTATGCATCCAACAGCAGAGCTCAAGCTGACTTTTCATTTTCCCAGCTGAGTCTTTATCGATGCTGAAAACAAATGAATCAACAATCTTCAAATCAAACGATGAGATCTATTCAATTTATAAGGATCTCGGCATGCGGTAGATCTTTTGATCAATCATTTAATATTTAAAAGAACTTTACAAGATGTTTCTAGTCAATCCACCCCCAGCTCAAATTGCTACCAACAGCACCATCTGCAGGTGGCAGGTGTTTTTGACGTCAAATTAACAGACGTACCACAACACACCATCACAATACAGGAGTGTGGGTTGCCCTATCAGGAGGAATATGACCACCATCATCATCATCATCATCATCATTACTCATTCTCCGTTGTTCCCTCCTTATCAACAAGGCCACATTCTTCTCAGGCAGGCGCTGATCTTTCTGTCTTACACAGTGAAGACACTGTGTGCACCACTGAAGCCAAAGATAATGACATTTGTTGTCCCTGTTCTGGTTCTTGTCATCAGTGAATCACAGAGTGCTCGACTCCTTTTTCCACCTCAGTCTTTTCCTCTCTGTTGCCAAGCCAGAGACATAAACTCTCACATGAACACAAAGCAGAAGACGCGAGCGGCCTTGACCTCAGTCATATTCCATTTCCTAAAGTTTGATATCAGGCCGACAGGGAACACCATATCTGTGCCTGCCTCCACACCCCCGCAAAGATGCCCTTTCATGCTACTGCCACCAACATCTACTTTAATTTTCACTGATTTTCCCATGAAAATGTCTCTTCATAATGATAAAAGTATTCTTGTCCTGTGGACTTCTTCATGTTTTACAATATTGAATAACAGTGAACTAAACAGGAAATCTAATGACTTTTTAAAAGTGATTTCTATGTACAAATATAACACACAAAATAATTGATTGAACAGAATGTGGCTTTGCTGCCTGTCAAACTAAAATGTTTGCAATTTTTCCAATAATACATA
>CAKAOH010039994.1:0-40122 GCA_916701665.1 Sebastiscus tertius
CCTATGATGTCATAGTGATGTCATCGGGGTTAAATGAGCTCGGGCTTAGACAACACAAACAGAATCCTATGTTACAAACTGGGAATGTAGCATTTAAACCAGCAGTAGGCAGAATGTTTTTGGTATCATTGGGCAAAAATCCCATAATAACCTTTCAGTAGATGCAATTCAAGTGTTCTGAGAGAAAACTAGACTTCTGCACCTCCTCATGGCTCTGTTTTCAGGCCTTAGAAAATCTAGCACATGACGGGAGACTTTGGCCAACAGGTCATTTCAGAAGCCAAGGGGCGTGTTGAAAAAAACGCCCCCAGTGTGTAAAGGCCTTTACTCTTGCTGGTCTCTCCAATGTTACCTACCCAATCTAACCTACGTCTTGTGTGTCCCCTTCAATCTCCAAAATCCTCTGAATAATACAGTATTGTAAGTAGATCTAACAACATGCTTATATTTCTAATGTGCTACCAACTTATTACAATGGAAGGGAGGCCAAACATAGGCTCAACTTTGTGGTATGTTACTCAGCACCCTTCAAAATATCATCTTTATACTTCAAATGGGGGTATTTGTGATGAGATACAGTTTAAGAAAAAGAAGAATATCGCATGCATAAAAAATAACTGTACAGTTTCTGACCGTGTTGATGATGTCCATCACGTCTGGGTTGGAGGCTTTCTTGTCTCCAAAACACTGGATGTTGAAGGCTCCCAGCAGCAGAGAGGTAGACAGATGCAGCAGGGTCAAAAAGAGACCCAAAGCACACACCAAGCGCATCCTGGGCCAAAGAGGTAAGATAATAAAACAATTGTAAAGACTAATGTGTATTTAAAATATATAATTCTAAATCCTGATTGTATGACATGTCAAGTAGACATATTCATTTATGATGCTTTCCAAGTCACTGCTTGTTCCACATCATTGTCCGGCACATATTTCAGAATAAAAGCCTCCTGTTAACAAATGAAGGAATTCTGTGCAAAGAAACCCCTCTTCAGGGCTTTTATTTTGAAATGAAAGCAGGAAGTGTTGATTTAAACTCCAAACTTTATCGATTTTTTGAGCCCCCACAGTGACTGCGTGTTTCCACAGCACTAACTGCTCATATTTCAGAATAAAAACCTCGTGTTAACAAATGAAGGGATTCTGTCTATAGAAAAAAACGGGCTTTTATTTTGAAATGAAAGCAGGAAGTGTTGATTTAAAAACAAGTTTACTTAACTTTACTTTTTTTTCATCTCTGTAACATATTCTACAGATAAACCTCGAAACTGTAGTAATCTTGCTGGTATGATGTTCATATACAGTCACTAGATCCCTTTCACTGTCTGTGACATATTCTACAGATGTCCAGACATGTAAACTGTATTATGTAGCTGATATGATGTCCATATACTGTCAATAGATCACCTTCACTGTCTGTTGCTGCTGGGACACGCAGCTGAGACGCGAGGGGCTCGCGTGTAAAATAGGCGACCCTTCTATTCTATAAAATAGACGCGCGTCTGACGCACGTCAGACGCGCGTCTCGGGCAGTGTGTTCACTCTAACCTGTTAACATGGACGCCAAAATAAAAAACAACACGCCACGCGAGCCTCACGCGAGCCTCATGCGTGCTGTGTGTCCACGGCTTTAGCCTTGCTGTGTGAGTCAGACACGGACGTAACACCTGCACCCCTGGACACATGACAACATGATCCCTATGCCTGCAGTTTGTCTAACTGCATGGCACATTTCATGTGCTGCTTTTTGCATGAAGCATGATCCTGGGTAAAATATTACTCCAGTAGGAGAATATTATCCTGTTACCCTGGTTACACTGGTGTGGAGGTGATTCTGTAAAATTCTTGTAAAATACGAACATCAGCTCGGGGGTTACTTTTTGTTATGGTGATTGTCACGGCTCTGACTGTGACTCCAGTGGTTTTCCTGTGTTGTTCCTCCTGTGTCTTTCTCTCCCCTGTCTGTCTGTGTGTGTGTGTGTGGGGGTGTGTGGCAGGGGCGTGGCTTCATCATCAGGCACCTGGTCTCACTCTCCACTCTGCACTCTCCACCCGTCAACAATCAAGCTAATCAACCCACAGTACAAGAGCACCAGTTTTCCTGCCAATCCTTGCCAGATTGTTCTGCCTACCAGTTGGTATACTCTTGGCCGCTCTGTACCTTAGATACCAGAGTTATTCTTGTGCTTCTAGTATTAACCTTGTGTTTTCCTGTGTACTGGATTCTAGTGCCAGCCTCCATCGAGCCATCCTCACGCCGTCCCAGCTCATCCCTCCAGCCACTCCACCCTGCTCAGCAGCCTGCCTGTCCCCTGCCTTCTCCAGCACCCTCACCACCTTTATTTACAATAAATCCATCTGATTTTCAACCACCATCCAACTGTATCTGTGTCTGCCTCTGGGTCCTAAGCAACAGCCCTCACACATCCCGTGTGTGGCACAGTCCCGGAGCCAGGTGTGTCTTCATATCAGGAGAAGTATGATCAACCTAATGTCCTTTCACTGTATGCACATGATTCCTTTTTTGTGAATGACAGACTGCCTGTGGATATGGTGGAGGAAGAGGGACTCAAGTCCTCAATGTGCTCTCAGCTAATGGCATCACGTTGAAAATGTTAGACTGTTGGGAAGTGTGCCAGTGGAGGCCCCGGCTCCTGAAGACAGACTTTGGACTGGCATTTCCCTGTCCCATCAGTTTCAGCTCCAGTAGCTATAGATGATTTGCAAATACTTAGGAAGACATGAAACAACAATGCCAGTGTACCACAATTTAATACAGGCTGTCGGAAGCTGACAGTCAGAATCAGAACTGCTTTATTGGCCAAATGTACAATGTCCACACAATAAAGTAAAAAAGGTTAAGTTCAAAAGTTAAAGGGACTGTTTGTAACTTCTTACACGTATAAATCATTGCGGGTCGGTGTCTCATGGTCGCTTGCGTGTGTCTCCGCTGTTCAGTCTCAGACTCCAACACAAACTACAAGGAAGCACCAAAACCTCTTGGTTGTATCTAGTGAAGCCCGTCTGTTAAACAGTGTTGGCTGCGGTCGGAGGACGCGGAGGAGACCATAGCTTTGGTCTCCAGGACCGGAGTCTCTGCTGTACTCTGCTCCTCTGCCTGCCTTCACTCACACATCGCACTCGTTCTCACTCGCTATTTCACTCTACTCTCACGTGCATGCGCACACACTCCACACTGCAGAAGAGTTAGTTTAGCTCTGAGAATATCTAGTGAATGTTCAGTGGACGTTTGTGCAGAAATAACTGCTGCAGCTCCTCCAGACCAACAGAGGTTTCCCGTGTGTTGTGAAGTGACGGGGCTCCGCAGAGAGAAACGTTATCGTCTCTGACGAAATCTCCGGCGCCTCCCCTGTTCCCTCCAGCTGCGGTCGGGAGGCTGAGGCTGGAAAAGCCAACACTAGGATCAGCATTGATTTCCTCACTTCTGTTTCTCTTCACGTACACTGATTTGTTTAAGCTGAACAGCCAATCAGAGTGATTTCTCTCACCGACGGGCTCGACTGCCGATTCAACATGCTGAATCGGCTGAAAAACCTCCGACACAGCTTTGATTGTACTTATGGAATTGTTTGACCATTTGACTGTAATTTATAAAACAAAAAGGTCACACATTGAAGTTTTGATTAATGGTTGAGTGCCTAAACTTACCTTACTGGTCCTGAAGAAGAGAAGCCAAAGTAAATTGTATCTTTCTCTCTTTTGCATTTTTCACTTTGGTTTGATCTCTTCCCTGAGAGACGTGCCTTTGTTTGATTGCCTCTTGATAATCCTCTGATAAAGTGTCTGCTGATCAAGAGATGTCCACTTTGTAATCTCCAACTCCACAGGTAATTATAGAGCAATCTACAGATAATCTAATCTCTTATCTTCCCCATAGGAGACATAGTGAGACATGAGAGGGACAGGAGGAAAGCTTAAAGTGACAAAGTCAGGAGGGAGGAGATGTGCTTGCCATGTGTGAGACTACATGCAGTTTTGCAGCAGTTTGAATGCAACTTCATCAGCGGTGCTTTGAAATTGATTTGGCATATTATACTTGATGACATCGTTATTATTTTGTCCTGCATATTAATATAACCTGCCTTCATGGGTTTACAAAAATGTATTATTTTGTTTAGTCATGACTGACAAAGAGTCTCACTCACTCATCTTCAACCTATTATCCGGGGTCGGGTCACGGGGGCAACAGCTCCAGCAGGGGACCCCAAACTTCCCTTTCCCGGGCCACATTAACCAGCTCTGACTGAGGGATCCCGAGGCGTTCCCAGGCCAGTGTGGAGATATAATCTCTCCACCTTGTCCTGGGTCTTCCCCGTGGCCTCCTCCCAGCTGGTCGTGCTTGGAACACCTCACTAGGGAGGCGCCCAGGGGGCATCCTGACCAGATGCCCGAACCACCTCAGCTGGCTCCTTTCAACGCAAAGGAGTAGCGGCTCTACTCCGAGTCCCTCACTGATGACTGAGCTTCTCACCCTATCTCTAAGGGAGACGCCAGCCACCCTCCTGACGAAACCCATTTCGACCGCTTGTACCCGCAGGCTAGTTCTTTG
This sequence comes from Sebastiscus tertius, assembly GCA_916701665.1. Classification (NCBI taxonomy): domain Eukaryota; kingdom Metazoa; phylum Chordata; class Actinopteri; order Perciformes; family Sebastidae; genus Sebastiscus; species Sebastiscus tertius. The sequence continues at coordinate 4,568 of CAKAOH010039994.1, forward strand.
GGTCATGACTGACAATAAGTCGTAAGATGCATTGCCTCAAGATCAAGCATATCTTCCTGACGGGTCATCTTCAGCTCTGTCTGTGTGTGTTAGTGGTCAAGTGGAGCTGTGTGTGTGTGTGAGTGTGCAAATGGGCAGGCGTTGTATATGGCTTTTAAGCGCCCAGTGTAATTGTGCTAACACAGACCATCATGAGTATGTTTTGCACTCTTAAAATCATCGAGTGATTAAAATGATGGTCAAAACTATGAAATAATATCTAGGTTGTAATAAAGTGAAATGATCAGTTAATATCAGAGAGTGGCTAAGCACCAGCCCTTCCTTGCCACGCTAACTATGAAATACATGTAATACACGCAAGTTCAAACAAATGACTATACATCAGACCGGCACATACGGTACTGCGCTAAAGGTCAAGGCTGTTGAAGATCTCATAGACTTCGGTGTGATCTGACGAATGTTTGGATTGCAATTTTGACATATTGGTATGCATTCATCTCTTGTTATACAAATGTTTGTTTTATACACATGTCTAATAATAATTTTGCGACCTTGCCTGAACCTGAGCGTTGGCGATACCTTAATAAATGAAGGTTGATCGCCGCCATGTCCCTTCAATCTCCCCCCGTCCAACACAGTGGAGGATATTATTGATCCAGACATCTCAACATATCTGATTGAATTCCGTTAGGCTGAGTGTTGTCTGTTAATAACCAATGACAGTCTGATGCTGCTATAACGTTAATGTATGACTGTGTTACTGCAGCAGCCTCCCACTCAAGCTAACGTTAGCTAGCCATGCTAGTCACTGTCACCAGCATCATTTAGCCATTTAGCTACGGTGACCTGACGTCCCGGTTTTCACGGTAGGTGTCCCGAGTCCCGACACACATCTGTAAAACACTCGAATGCTCCGGTTTTCAACAGTCACTAACAAATTGTCCCGGTTTTCACCACAATTAAAATAATGATATTATACTTATATAGACGTTTATCATGTTGCACTCGTTCATTAATTTGTGCGCATGAGATAAGAGAGGCAGCACAGCGCACCGCTGCAGTCTCTATAGAGAGCGATGTTGCTCGCTGTCAAGCCAGGATTGCGCACGGACACGGAAGATCCGCTGGTTACATTAAGTGTAGTTTTGATCCACAGAACCCTCCGTGCTTATGTGCACATGAAACGTGTTGTTTTGATTAATTATTCTACACAGTTCCTTCTGTGCATCAACAGGCATTTCCCTCCTCTTATAGCTCCCTCTGGACCGTCCGTTCCTGTCAATCTTTCACCCGGACGATGTCTCCATCCTGGACAAAATGTCCTCTGAGCTCCACAATTTTAATTATAATATTCTACAGGTAGATGTGTGGCTGTGGCTGTGGCGAACAACATGAGGTTGCTCGGTATAATAATGCTTTCTTTCTGATCCCACTCTGTGCTCAAATATGCCACATGTGTGCCAAGTTGACACACCAAGCCATCCTGATGAAAACGCCTAAGGTGCGTGCATATTAGCACGTGCGTGTGGTACACTCAAGAGTCCCAGTTTGGGGGTTTGAAAATATGGTCACCCTACATTTAGCACACTGACAGTGAATATTCACATATCGTATGAGCCTCAGATCTCAGTGTGAAAGCCATGATGCCATGCTGGTCTGGTCTATAGCTTGGAGCCATGACGCCATGCTGGTCTGTCTATAGCTTGGAGCCATAAAGCCCCTCTATTAGATCTTCTTTAACATGGCATGGATGTATAAAGAGAACTGGATCCAGCGTTGGAGGCGGGGCAGCGGTCATTCCTGTGAAAGTGTCTCAGTGGTGCATGAAGACAAAATGGCTCGACTACGGCCTGGAAAAGTACCCGGATCTTGGGCACATGAAACTTGCGCAGTAGCGTCCGCTCGGTCACATGACTCAGTCACGGGGTCCTAACGTCACGCCGTAGTCACGGCCTGTGCTCCAGCCTCGGTCTGGGTCTCACACACATGGACGGAGGAAGGGAAATAACTTTGGATTCAGCTATTAGTGATTTTACAACTTTTAGGACCTAATGATTTAAATAAAGGCTATTAGAGTGTTCATACTGAGGAGTTGATTCACCTAAAAAAACTATCCTCTGAGTTACAGACGTCTCTTTCCCAATGGAAGTCTATGGGAAAAGTCTTTTTGGGCTCGATGGCATCACGTGACGGACACAGAAGTTGTAGTACCGCCGTTTGGCCACTACAAAAGTTGGGATCAACGACCAGCGCTCTTCCTGGGGGCTTCGGACATGGCAGGAGAACAGATCAGAGATCAGCGTTTTTGGATTTATTGTTGGTGCAACCAACTACACAGCAACTCTTTAGCATAGCGTTATTACTGTTAGCGGTTTGTTTAAAGTAGAAATTTGGAGACATGTTTCAGCTTCTTCTGTTTACTCTGTTACCGTCTATGAGGGACACAGGATTGGTTTCCCCCTAAAGGGGATCGTGGTCATGTGAGCCTTCTCTGGATGACGTATTGCTGGTCTGATGTACAGAAGAATAGAAGTGAATGTGACTCAAAGCTGAACTTCTTGACGCACTGAAATGTATTTAGTCACATCCCTGATTGAACATAAATGCAGTAGTATTGCAGTAAACAGTTTGAAATTCAGCATTTTTATTTTGACATTCTCCCTCAAGTCAGTCTGAAAGCAACATACTTTCATCTTCGAGATACTTTTACTTTGGGTCACATTCATTTTAGGAGAAGATAGCTACTCTAGTCTTTCTATGTAAACAGTAAAGATAACATGGAAGCGTTTCTTTTTTTTCACCATTAAATTTGTTTCCCTTTCTTTTGCCATTTTCACGCTCCGTTAACAAAATGTGTAAAAAGGAGCTTGATGACTCTGTAATGATGTGAGGATGCACTTACAGGCTTAAATTTCCATATTAATGAGAGTATCAGGAAGAGCTTTTTACCTCTCAAGGCAAACACGAGTGCTGAGTTCCCCTCAGCGATTGTGACCGAGTTAAAGCCTGTACCTTTAAAAGCAGCTTCTCATCCAAAGCCATTTGCAGCTTGTGCAGCTCCTCGCCTGTTAAAATGAGCACCCTGATGATTGCCATCAGTGCTGAAGTGATTGAGCTGAGTGAATCTAAGGTAGAGAAACTATGTGGCCAATGTGGAGGGAATGAGCCGAACAGATTGAATTGAAAAGGGGCACATATAAAAACAGCAATAAAACTGAAAAAAATGGCGCTTCCTAGTACAACAAGTCGACTGAGAGTGCTCAGATGTGCATGTTCAAAACAATCTGGGATGACATAGTCTACATGAAGCGTTCTTGTAAGGAAATGGTGTGTTTAACAAAGTTTAACAAAAAGTGAATTGAGCGTTGTCCTCAGACAAACAGTTCAGAGGAACAAGACTTGACATGCACCAGTGAGCAGAGGCTCTAGTCCTGGTGCAGCAGGATACCAGCTGGAGAGGACATTGTGGCCGACTGGTAAATGGACTACATTTATATACTGTAGCTCCTTTCTAGTCCTGACCACTCAAAGCTCTTTACACTACATGTCAGGATTCACCCATTCACACACCCATTCACACACCGATGCCAGAGGCTGCCATACATGGAGCCAACCTGCCCGTCAGATTCTAATCTAAGCATTCACTCAGTCTCACAGCGATGGCTCAGCCTTCAGGAGCAGTTTGGGGTCAGTATCTGGCCCAAGGACACTTCGACATTCAGACTGGAGGAGCCGGGAATCGAAGAGCCAACCTTCCGATTAGTGGACAACCTGCTCTAACTCCTGAGCCCACGCGCCCACAATGAATGAATGAATGAAGACATTATTATTATTATTACCTTCGCCAAGGCCGAAGGCCTAGGAAGGAGGTCATGTTTTCACCGGCGTTGGTTTGTTTGTTTGTCTGTTAACAGGATTACTCCAAAAGTACGCGATGGATATGAATTAGGGGTGTCGTGGTATACCGGTTTTGTAGTAATTGCGGTATTAAAAACATGAAAATAGTAATACTGTGTAAATAATCCAGCCTCGATATATCGTGTTTATTTCAATTTAGCTCTTGGTTTAGCTACTGCTATTTTGTGTTCTCCAGCACGCAGTAAATAAAAGCTTGTCGCAGACATGACGTCATACACACACGCCACAAACAGACTATAAAGCAAACACACCATAAGCAAGCTGACGTCTTGTCTTCGTGAATCTGTCAAAACAATGACGAATGAAGAGGAGAAACATTATCGCCTTGTTTAAAAAAGTAAACTCTGCAGTGTGGGAATTCCTCAGGTTGGTCAAGAAGTCCTTCTTGATACTGTTCCAGTGTGCAGGGAATGTGGGGCTACAGTAGCCAAAGGAGCTAATACTTAGAACATGCTGCATAGTCACCTTCACCATCATCATGCTGAAAATTTCGTCACCGTAGAGCAAGTAAGTTGTAACGTTAGCATAAAAAGATGTCACTTGAGTTATACAAGTACAACGTTAGCATATCTTGGTTAGTGAATGACTATAGTACGTGAGCTGGCTAGCTAACGTAGCGAAGTTGAAGCCAAGCAATGCTAGCCAACCGAGACCAGCAATAGTGAACCGGTCGGCTGGCATTGCTTGGCTTTGGCTGGCTGTCGTTCGCTATCACTGGTGGGATCCGGCTGGCCAACACCAACCGGCTCCACCAGCCGAGCCACCAGTCACCACCGGGCTGGCCGGCACTGAACGGCTTCAACTGTGATAGTGAATGACTATGTTAACTAGTTAGCTAATTTATGTGCGAAGTAAAGTTGCCTAACTTAATGAAGGTCTGTTCAACAAGACAGTGACAGCTGGTACTTTTCTTGTGGTCAGGCAGCAGCATCCAAGAAACGTGAGAAATCATCAGGGAAAGAAAAAGGAGCAGGTCAGCTCAGCCTGTTTATTATATTTGTTGGGACCCACCATCACTGGTGGCAAAGACAATGAACTACGCTTCTCAGGATCCTTGAGTCATGCCCATTGAGTATCTCCAACCATTGACTCAGCTCAGTAGCCATTGGCTGAGGACTCAACTCAGTAGCCATTGGCTACTGTAGCATTCACACATAGGTGTGAAATTCACCCAGGACAAAACCAGAGGAATCTCTTTGTTTCTTCTCTTTCTGCTTTTTCTTCACCCCTTCTCACCTCTCCTGACCTGTAGAGGTGAGCTGCTGCTCTCCAGACCAGAAGCTGTAGAAGCAGCTCTGCTCTGACCTATGGCCTTTTAGGAAACAGACATAGGAACACAAGGAACTTCTAAGGCAGAAGACGCGAGAGCCTGCCCTTGGACCAGCTAACTTCAAGCAATAAGAGCAAGGAAGTTAGCACCAAGCTGCAGAAACAGGACTGGACTGGTTTCCCTCCAAACTGCACAACTGGATCTCACACAGCAAAGACAACATTTTTGACTTGGAACCACAACTTCAACACATGGAATTACAACCCATTCTTCCATGGATTGGTAACGTACTGGGCTTACCTTAGCAGTAGCAATTACACATGGCTGAGCAAGACTGTTCCCACTTTGATTTCTAGAAAGTACTTGTATTGATTTGGTTTAATGTTATTCATTGAGTTTGACTGTTGTGATATCATTTGTAGTTAAGATAATTGGGTAGCTGGCCACATCTGATGTGTTTAGTTTATGCTTCACATAGACAAGGTCTTGCATGCAAACTAACCATCTTTGCTAACCCAATGCATTATCTGAGACACATTAAGATCACATACAGAAACTGTGAATTAGTGTTAAACATACACATAGACATTCGGTTAATCTCAAACCCCCACATCACCCCCCTCTCTGTCCTTCCTGAGCACATGTGCTCTGAAGAACACATGTTGACATATTGGCAGCCATCTTTGATCTGGCCATCTCTGTAGTTTTACAGTGCTCGCATTTTGTCTGTAGGCCATGCAGACATCTTGAGACAAGTAGCCAGCCATCTTGTCTCTCTCCCTCTCTCTCTCTCTCTCTCTCTCTCACACACACACACACACACACACACACACACACATGCTCACACACTTTGTTTGGTTTGTTTAGTTTAGTTATTTAGTTAGATTAATATTGTGTTTTACACCTTTATTATATATATAATATAAATATATATATAATATACATGCTGGTCTGTTTAATGTTGTACCAGAGTGAATAATCCCAACCTCTGCTATGTCAAGAACTCCAATATCCTTCAACCTTTACTATTTATTTTGGTTATAGTTATTAATTTAATTATTAATCAAAGATCCAAATTGATAGTTCAGTATATTTAATGAGACTATATTAACGTTTTGGTTATTGGTCCCTGATTCCAGGGTGGTGCCCCGTTTATTATTAATGTTTATTGATGATTTTTATAAATATTAATAATTCTATTGATATTATTAATTAATTTGCTAATAACCAAACCTGTTCCTACCAAATCCCTACATATTCTATTAGTTTATTCAGTTCAGACACGCTGACTGTCATTTAAAACATGTTATCTGTTGTTTTGGAAAGAAAACAAACAAAACGTTGGAGCAAATAAAGTTAAAGATGTATTTTAAGTGATTGCGTCATTTTTTTAATGATATCGCGATAATACTGATATTTTTTGCCATGATAATCGTATTGAGAAAAATTGATTTATCACAGCCCTAATTTGAATGAAATCTTTTGGAGGGTCGGGGTGTAGCACAATAAACAATCCATTTGATTTTGGTGGCGATCCGGATCATGAGCCAGCTTCGGGAATTTCTTTAAGGATTTCGATCAGCCAGAACATTAAGACCTCTGGGTATAACACATGCGCAGTGTAACTATTGACGCGTTGATGACGTGTTGATGACGCGTTGATGACACATGACCTCTTTCCTTCAGAGAGGAGGGAGGGGGGTGGGGGGGCTTTCTGGACACCCAAGGACACCTAACAAGGATCAATTTAAACATAGACAGATAAAACAAATAAAAACAACAGAACATGACAGAGACAAATATGCTTCCAAAGGCAAGCAATGACAAAAACGTCTGCAATCTGCCCTAAAACTCTGTTAGATCTCACCCTCCCAGCACAGAGGAGTGAGGAGAAAACCACTTGAGGCATTGGCCTCGTGGCTACATGTGATGCAGGGGTTGTGGGGACACGGTGCGCACTGACTGACCACCACTCAGTGTGGCATGGGTAGTAGCGTAGTGCTGGTAGTCAAAGCTAATCAGACAGTTTAAATTGTAATTTGATTGTTGACACGTCTACAGCAGTCTGCTAAAAGCTAATTACATATTAATGCAATAACAACTGGCTGAACAAAGGCATACAAAGGACCATTTCTCACTCCTGAGCAGTGCACACTGGAAAGATGCTACATTCAAGGAATAATCTTGTATCCTGGTATTTAATCCTCCTACTGTGCAATATTGAAATGTACAAGAAAGAGAAAGAGACACACATTTCCTCATTTTCTGTATTATTCACTATACATAAGCAATTCGTCATTCTATAGTATGACCAACACACTGGATACAGTCAACACCTAAACTGCTCTTTCATGTAGGCCATGCCTACGTGTTCTGATGAATTGATATGAATAACATATCTTTACTTAGCTATTGAATTGTATAGACCTTCAATCACAGTAGAATATACATGTTGAGTTAACTTATAAATGAAATCTCATTAACCCTAACTCGAGGCAGTGTCAACATTCATTTAAATAGAAAAAATAAACATGAGTCTTACTGATCTCCAGTAAGTAACAGATCACACAAACTCAAGTGCACACCGACTATGGCTGTGCCTCTATAAACATTTTTAGATCGGTAACCTCGTTGTAAACATCGAGAAGAACAGGGGAGACTTTGTTTTGCCTCCAGGGCTGAAGTTGATGCTCACTTTGGGGCTAAACCCCTTCACTTTACCCAGCAGTGTTTCTGACCCTCTGGTTGGTTAGATTGTGTAGCATTAAAAAAACTAACTTTTTGTATTATCACAGCTGTTGCGATTTGGATATTTTGTTCTATTACATCGCAGTGTTGGTTTGATTTTGATTAAAGGGACTGTGTGTAACTTCTTACACGTATAAATCATTGCAGGCCGGTGTCTCACTCAGACTCCAACACAAACTACAGTGAAGCACCAAAACCTCTTAGTTGTATCTAGTGAAGCCCGTCTGTTAAACAGTGTTGGACGCGGTCGGAGGACGCGGGGCAAACCGTAGCTTTGGTCTCCAGGGCCGGAGTCTCTGCTGTACTCTGCTCCTCTGCTCCTCTGCCTGCCTTCACTCACACACCGCGCTTGTTCTCACTCTTTCGCTCCACCTCTCATGTGCATGCTGCTCACTCCACACTGCAGAAGAGTTAGTTTAGCTCTGAGAATATCTAGGGAATGTTCAGTGGACGTTTGTGCAGAAATAACTGCTGCAGCTCCTCCAGACCAACAGAGGTTTCCCGTGTGTTGTGAAGTGACGGGGCTCCGCAGAGAGAAACGTTATCGTCTCCGACCAAAACTCCGGCGTCTCCCCTGTTCCCTCGGGCCGCGGTCGGGAGGCTGAGGCAGGAGAAGCCAACACTAGGATCAGCATTGATTCATGGAGAGTCCTTGGTCTGGACAACTAACATTACTGCCAAGCAGCTGAAATATAGAGTGATATTGTGTTTTAGCTGACGTGTGTCACCTCACTGTTTTCAGCGATGCTCGTTCATGTCTATGTAGAGCGAGCGCAAGCTCGAGCAACAGGACGCTGACTTTAGTTGACTTAACGGCCACAGGTGTCACTGTTAACAAGATATTTCTGATTCTTACATAGAGTCCCTTTAAGCATTCAGCCTAGTCTCAATGGGGGAGCACCAGTGCATAGCCAGCCCGTTCTCGTTCTAAGGGCGCAAATACCAAGGCTTTGTCACAACCGTCACCATTCGGTACCACCGCACACGGCAACATTTAACACTGGTATGAAACACACTGGGCATTACATTAACTGTAATGTAAACCCATCCACGGCAACAATAGATGTCCCATCAGCCTGTTATGCTGGACAGAAGCACATGGCTAATTATTATGCAAAATGACATACCTTGTGATATTTTACCATGGCGAAGGCATGACCCGCCCTAACCTAACCGACCATCAACAAAAGCATTCAAGGCAACAAGACAGGAAGGTCCGGTGATGTGATTCTGCATAATAACTAGCTATGTGCTTTTGTCTGTTGCACAGGGAGTGTGTATTTTCAGAGCAATGGGCGGTTGGAACAATGGCCAGTCCCTGTGATTTTAACCAAAAGCAGATATCTCTGTATCAACAGTGGCACTTACATGTGTTGCTGTGATTACATGTGTTTGTCATGCAGCTTTTAGTGTGAATGTGATGCACAAATGACAAAATGTCACAGAATGTGCATTTTTTTACTGGATAATTTACTTGATACTCTTAACATCACATCGTAAAAATGATGGTTTGCTAGTCTGCCTGTCTGCTGTGTTATACTGCTGGGTTGTGTTTGAAATATAGCCTGATATGATAAGTTGTCCTCCTGTGACACATTTTAAAACTGCATCAGGTTATTAATTTGTACAGAAATAAGAGCATATTGTCCACCTAACAGACTGCAACAGAGAAGCGTATACATCACGAGTCTACTCAACCTGTTTGACCCCAGCAGTTTTGTACACCGGTGGTTAAAACTCAACACAGGAAGACAAATTTAAATGCAATAATGCCTCAAATTAGAGTCTCTTACTTGCTTTAAACCTTGCTTGTCACGGTAATATTGACCTACCAATGTGCGAAACGTGTACATAGTACAACTCTAAGAAACCAAGACACAGTTTAAAGGTCAAATCCACACTTATCTGAATGTTGTTGCCGTCTGAGCTGCAATATGTCAACCGAGAGGATAGGGTTGTTGTAGACGGCTGTGTGGAATCGTATAATTGTAGCTAATAAGCTAGTCACCAGACAGACAAGAATCATAATTCACACAGCTGTCAGAAACCTTTGTCAGTCAGTGGATACTTTTGGGAGCATCATAGGAAACATTATATATGTTTTCTCTATGAGAGTTAAGGCCTTTTAACAGAGCATATCTCAGATGAATAACAGGAAACTGTGAGAACCAAGGCCGGCACTTCGTAGAAGCCACTCTTGTTACCTTATGGCAAGTTGATGAACTGTGTATCAGTGGACAGACGAGACACCAGCCCAATGGACTGTCAGGAGGCACTCCAGCATTGTGCTGCTGAGAAGAATCTAGTCTGCAGAGACTGAAGCTGTTTGCTCCGCACCGTCATGGACTGTAGATATCTCAAAGAGAGAAAAGTTTGCATTTCCTGCTAACTGGGTCTGAAGAGACAATATTTCAGTGTGGTTTGAGCATCGACTGCTGCCAGAAAGAAACAATAAGATGATCCACAATGCACACATAGCCACAATGTGACAGCATAGATGGCATCAAATACATTGGTATGATGTTGCGTCTTGTGACCGGCTGAATCAATTTTATTGAAGGAGAAAAAAGGTAGAAAATCAACCTTAAAGCCAGAAAACATATTCTGTTTTTCAGCGGGTGAAGCAGACCTAAAATAAAACCTATTCACCAACTATACCAGCATTTTTACATTTCTATTTGTGTAGACATAAACAATTAAGATGAAACATGTTAATCAGTGAGCTTTAGAGGTGCTGGTATGATGTGTATGTATATATATATATATATATATATATATACAGCTCTGGAAAAAAATAAGAGACCACTTGAAATTATCAGTTTCTCTGGTTTTACTATTTATTGGTATGTGTTTGAGTAAAATTATTTTTTTTGTTTTATTCTATAAACTACTGACAACATTTCTCCCAAATTTCAAATCAAAATATTATCATTTAGAGCATTTATTTGCAGAAAATGACAACTGGTCAAAATAACAAAAAAGATGCAGTGTTTTCAGATCTCGAATAATGCAAAGAAAACAAGTTCATATTCATTTTTAAACAACACAATACTAATGTTGTAACTTAGGAAGAGTTCAGAAATCAATATTTACTCAAACACATACCAATAAATAGTAAAACCAGAGAAACTGATCATTTTGAAGTGGTCTCTTAATTTATTCCAGAGCTGTATATATGTTACAGCTGTCAAATAATTCAAATAGTTTTTAAATAGATAAATAAATAAATAGATTAATCACACATTTTGTATCTGTTCAAAATGTACTTTAAAGGGAGATTTGTCAAGTATTTAATCCTCTTATCAACATGGGAGTGGACAAATATGCTGCTTTATGCAAATGTATGTATATATTTATTATTGTAAATCAATATTGTCCAGAAACCCTCACAGGTACTGCATTTAGCATAAAAAATGTGTTCCAGTCATAACATGTCAAACTGCAGCCCAACAGGCAACAACAGCTGTCAGTGTGTCAGTGTGCTGACTTGACTATGACTTGCCCCAAACTGCATGTGATTATCATAAAGTGGGCATGTCTTTAAAGGGGAGACTTGTGGGTACCCATAGAACCCATTTACATTCACACATCTGGAGGTCAGAGGTCAAGGGACCCCTTTGAAGATGGACATGACAGTTTTTCCTTGCCAACATTTAGTGTAAGTTTTGAGCGTTATTTAACCTCCTTCACGACAAGCTAGTCGTTAGCTTGCGTTTAAGAAATTAGTGGCATTAAAGGGACTGTTTGTAAGAATCAGAAATGTCTTGTTAACAGTGACACCTGTGGCCGTTAAGTCAACAAAACTCAACGTCCTGTTGCTCTCACTTGTGCTCGCTCTACATAGACATGAACGAGCATCGCTCAAAACAGTGAGGAGACACACGTCAGCTAAAAGCACAATATCACTCTATATTTCAGCTGCTTGGCGTTAATGTTAGCTGACCAGACCAAGGTCTCTCCATGAATCAATGCTGATCTTAGTGTTGGCTTTTCCTGCTTCAGCCTCCCAACCGCGGCCGGAGGGAACAGGGGAGACACCGGAGTTTTGGTCGGAGACGATAACGTTTCTCTCTGTGGAGCCCCGTCACTTCACAAGACACGGGAAACCTCTGTTGGTCTGGAGGAGCTGCAGCAATTATTTCTGCACAAACGTCCACTGGACATTCACTAGATATTCTCAGAGCTAAACTAACTCTTCTGCAGTGTGGAGTGTGCGCGCATGCACGTGAGGTGGAGCGAGCTGAGTGAAGGCAAGCAGAGGAGCAGAGTACAGCAGAGACTCTGGCCCTGGAGACCAAAGCTATGGTCTCCCCCGTGTCCTCCAACCGCGGCCAACACGTTTAACAGATTGTTTCACTAGATACAACCAAGAGGTTTTGGTGCTTCACTGTAGTTTGTGTTGGAGTCTTGTCTGAACAGCGTAGACACACGCGAGCATGCATACGCAAGCGCGCATACGCACTGACCTGGGTGATTTATATGTGTAAGAAGTTACAAACAGTCGCATTTGCGTTTTATTGTTGCGTTAACTTTGAGAGCCCTATTTTTAACTCTAAATTTTAAATGTTGGTACCGATGGATTCATCAGGTTTTCTAGTTTCATATGATACCAGCATCTTCACTGCACAGCCGCTACAACCTAAAAATCAAGTTGTGATAATGCGTTAAAACTAATTAGTGTTAAAGCGTTATTATTGCGTTAACTTTGACAGCCCTAATATATATATATATATATATATATATATATATGTTTTATTAATTTTGTACAGAGCCAGGCTAGCTGTTTCTCCCTGCTTCTTGTCTTTATGCTAAGCTAGGCTATTTACATCCTGTCTTCTGTCTTCTGCACTAAACACAGAGACATGAGGCTGATGTCAATCTTCTCATCTCACTCTTGTAAAGAAAGTAAATAAACATATTTCATAACGCTGGATGTTTTAAATACTTGAATAATGTTGTTTTTTGAGAGGATAGTCTTGTAAGACAGCAAAGAAGAATACAGTATATTCCCAAAACGTTGGACTGTTCCTTTAATATGTTGCTCACTGTGAAAGCCTGAAAAACCCTAAAAAGTCAGATGAAATGCACCGTGCAAATCACATTCCCCCCCCAAAAAAGATTAGAGGCACAGGATCCCCCCCATGTGTCTGCTCCTCTTTAGAAGAGAGCACAGACACTGAAGAGGTTCCCGCTTTTATATCCATGTCGCTCCCACAAAATATTTGACATCTTTTATGTATTCACTGTGGCACCAGGCCTTATCAGATCAATCTTCAAAGTGTTTTATTTTTTAACTGAATGTGACTCTGAAGCAGCAGACTTGGTGACAGGGAGGGGTTCTGTGTATATGAGTGGACTGTTGCTGCGCTATTGCATGGCTAGCTTGCGGTCTAGGGAGTCTGAGCCAAGCTCTAATGCGCTTAATAATTAACCATGCAATTAAAATTTAAAACAAATATACAAGAAAGCTTGTCAGCAAACTGAAGGAGGGGTCATGGCTTCGCTACTCACAAAGGTTATCTGAAATGCCTTTGGCTGTGGTGGATGGAAGTGCGTTTTAAAACAAGGAAACATTTCATAGATTTAGTGTTGCATTATTAAAAAAAGGTGATTGTGGCTCAATTAAACATTTAACATAAGCTTTTTCGTAATTGTGTTATATGCTTATGGGCATTATGGTGTCCCTCTTCTCTCCCGGTAAAAGCAAAGGCTGGTACATTACTGAGCATTGGCCTACACAACTCTCTGCAGCTCTCTGTTCTCACTCTGCTGCTCCTGAATTACAGATTTGCCAACACTTTCTCATCCCAACTCGTCACATCCCGCCGCTTTGTCACACCCCTTCACGTCACTTTAGGTTTAGGCAACAAAACCACTTAGTTAGGTTTAAGGAAACAATACCATACAGGCTTAAAACTACTCTGTTTGTAAAGTGAAAATGAAACTAAACATCGTGAACACGGGTCACCAACAGCGGTCTCCTGGATGAAAGCCTTGTGTTTGTTGTCACCAACTATGTCACCACAGTCACTCCCAGCACACTTTCTTGCACACTGTTGCCGCGGCTGGAACGCTGTAGTTCGGTGAAAGCCCGGTGTGTCTCACACTGTTGCTAAAGGGTGCCTTGTGCGGCAGTATCCGTGATAAAGCCTCTGTATTTGATGCCATGCGAATGAGAACGGGCTAGATTTGCAAATGCAATTCATTGTGAATGCATGGCTGTAGTCAGAAGGTCTTTTTTTGCTGAGGAAGGTTCCTAACAAAGTGAAAGGAGCCGGAAGTATCTGAGTAGCAGCCATTATAAGTCAAGTCAAGTCAAATTTATTTCTATAGCACATTTTAAACAACATGAGCTGACCAAAACGCTTCACAGACAGGCAGAATCAAAACAGGTCAACAGAGCAGACAACAAAATCACACATCTCCACAGACAGAGACCGAGATCAAATCCATGATGACAAGACTGTTATGAGCATTATAAAAGGACAATTAGTTATCACAATTTAAGTGCATTCAAAAGCCAAAGAAAAGAGGTGGGCCTTGAGCTGTGCTTTCAAAAACTCCGTAGAGGGAGCAGATCTGATGTGGGGATGGGGGGGGGGTTGTTCCACAGACTGGAGCCCTAAACTGAGAAGGCGCAGAGTTTATCTGTTTATCACTTTATCAACTTAAAAGCAGAATCAGAAATCATCCCAAGGGTTTTTCACAAAGGATGACAGTGGGCTGAGCTTTTCTCACAGAAAGCTGGTGTATTCGGGGGGGCCAAAGAGAACCACCTCAGTTTTCAGTTTGTTTAACACCAGGAAGTTTTGGGACATCCAGCCTTTAATGTCCTGGAGAACAGTCAAACAGAGGTTGTAAAGACAAAGGGCTGGGACTTTTTAATGGTACATATAGCTGGGTATCATCCGCAAAACAATGGAAGATGTGCCTCCGAATGAGGGGTCCCAGTGGGAGCATATAAAGGGAGAAGAGGAGAGGAGCTAAAACAGAGCCCTGAGGGACACCGCAAGTTAAGGGGGCCAAGGAGGATGAAGCATTCCCCACAGACACAGAGAAACTTCTAGGACTTGAACCATTTTAGGGCTGTTCCCTGGATCCCGACCCATTCTCCCAGTTTGGAAATAAGAACTGTATCAAAGGCCGCACTAAGGTCTAAAAGTATTACAATAGTACAGTGCACGTTGTCAGCTGCTAATAATAAATCATTGTGAACTTTTAAAAGAGCAGTTTCAGTGCTATGTTGCTCCCAAAACCAGACTGAAAAGCTTGAATATGTTATTCTTGTTTAAAAAGGGATGAAGCTGCTGGTAAACAACTTTTTCCAGTATTTTGGACAAAAAAGGGAGCTTTGAAATGGGCCTGAGAGCTGTTTGAATCCTCCAAATGCTGAAGAAAGGTGTTTCAGTGTTTCCTTTATTATCTCCTTTAGCAGAGGATACACTGGACCAGCCGCAACATTTCAAGCCAGACACCATTCGGCCGTTCATAAAAACAAACGACATGCCCATCTTGCATAGACTCAACAATTATTTTCATACAGTCATATACTGCTGGAGCCGTTGCCCCCGCGACCCGACCCCGGATAAGCGGTTGAAGATGAGAGACAGTCATATACTAGTTGGGAGTGGACAGTGACAACCATTTAGTTTCACTTTATTTCTGTTTATTTATTTTGAACAAGACACAGATAATAAAAAAACAAAAGAAGAATAACTAATCAAATGAACAGTAAACATTTAGCAAACTGTCAATAAACAAATAATCAACATAAATATATATTACGTTCGAAAAGGAGTAAGAAGTATATGGTCCTATACCTTCTCCATAACTGAGACAATGAACTCAATATTTATCATATACAGTATTCCTTTGTTTATTTCAGTTCCAACCTTGGTAATGAAGTGGTATTTTTCACCAGTTGTCCTCATCAGGTCAGACAATCCTTTATTATATGTTGATAGTGTGTTCCAGCGGCAGGAGGACCTGTGGTATCTCTCTTTCACACACCGCGGGTGAAGCAGTCTGTCATTGAAAGAGCTGTTTAAGAACACACGAGGAGATCAGTGTCTTTTGTAGTCCATTTTTGGAACGTTGTAGTTTCATCACGGCAGACCCGCGTCACTAACATTCGCCGCCGTCGCATCATAATTACGGAGCCTAGTGAAGAGCAGTCAGATTCTCTGAACGCCACGGTTGTCTTTTCCTGAGTCCTTCTGAATTCTCCTTCTCATCTTTCCTTGACCTCATGACGTTCTCCATTGAGGTCAAGGAGAAGTTCTTAGGAGAAGACGTTAGGATGTAATTTTTTGACTTTTTGACTTTAGGCTTGGTGTTTAAGTCCTCTCTATGCTGAATGATCTCAGATAATTACAGAAAATGCTGTGCACCGATTTCTTTGTTTCTGTCAGATGATGAGAATCCCCATACTCCGTATCAAAGCTGCTTTTTTCATACATTAGATTCTGCATGTTTTGGCATTACATTACCTTTATTTGATGTCAGTCTTTGCTGTCACCTATTCAAAAGTATCAAACAAATGTTTGAACACCCTACATTCCTTCCCTGTAGTGGTTCGGTTTATGTGCCTTTTGCTCGTCTGCTAAGCTGCTCGTCCAGATTTCATTTCCTATTTTAGAAATGCCGTTTCAGCATCTGCCTCTGGAAAGAAATGAAAAGTCTAGTGCAATAGGTAAATTAACTAAAACGACCCAGTTTTGCTAAAAAGGCCGTTATGCACTAAGATGATTTGAGGATTTCTCCTTTGACAACAAGGATTCCAGCATGTTTACAGATTAGGGGGATCATTTTAAAAATGCATCTCTGTTCTCTAAGGCGGTAATAATCCAAGATGTTCTTTTGACGCTTTTTAGCGGCTTGATGAGTAAGATTGTGCTGGATTTGTTTTTGTTCTGCTTCTCTCCTTTTTTTCTCTCACTACTAGCACCATGTCTGGTGACTCACTAGACATGGTGCTTATTTGTTCTAAGGTTTGCAGACCCACTGCTGTGATTTCTGCATTTTCCGTTATGGCAAAACACTTTTCAAAAGTTAATATCTTCACATCACACAAATAAAGCATAGTGCATATTATACGTGTGTCGTATATATCATACGTGTGTCGTACAAAGGGCTCTAAAATACAAAATGACAGTTATTCTCAAAATAGTGTGGAGCTCTCATTTCCCTTCATTGTGCCATACTCAACCTCCATCAAGTAGGACATGAGTTTGTAAAGCACTCTGCGATACTATGGCAAAATGAATATTAGTCTGATGATCTGCTACCATCAAGGGAGCAATTTTATTTGCAAAACCGCTGACAAGTGGCAGCTGGCATAAAGCCAGTCAGACTGATCTAACACCAACTCTTGCCTCGCCTTATATCTGGCATCATTTACTAGTCTGCTGATTCACTATCACAGGTTTTCTCATTGGAGGTATGCAGTGTTTGTATGCATATGCTGCCACAGAAAAGGTTATTCAGCATAATGCATGCAACCTCAACAGCAGGGCTGTAATTGTAAAATAGAGAGTGGGGTGGGTAAACCATACCTTAGGTCAGCTATTCTGTAGTGAGCCCATAGGGGCGCTGATGGATGGATAAAGACATATCGGTCTCTATCTATCTCAAAAAACTATTTCAATCAGGAGAGACTCGTATGAATTGAATGGTGATTTATCACAAAGTGCATGAATTATGAATAGTACATTATTTGGCGATTTAGACCCGATGTGAAATAATAAGAGGGAAGTGAGGTTGTAGTAGGATGTAGGATTATTCCCCCAAAGAAACAGGGAATAAATGCGTTTATTTATTGCCTGTAAATATTACGTTAAAACATGCACGCCTTCTTACCTTACAGCATCTGTGAAATTTAAGCAGAATAAAGTTAATTAGATCATAACAAGAAAATTATAACTCACGTGGTATGAGGTGAAGAAAAACATGATATAGAATATGATAACAAGTACAGGTGATTGTGGTAATCTAAGAACGGTGCTAGAGTAGGGTCGAGAAGACCAGCGAATTAGGTCGCATGGCAAGTGTAATAAGTGGGGAATGATATACATGAGAGCCATTAAATTATGAAGGCACATTAGCCTACTACGAATGATGTCAGATCAGGCTAGTGTAATGTGAGATCTCGTTAGACCATTTAAATTTGAAGGCCAAGAGGACCATGTTGAGACGCAGATCATACAGACCATGAGAGACACAGGTCCATGACCATATTGATACACAGGTCCATGACCATGTTGAGACGCAGGTCCACTGACCATGAGACGTGCAGGTCCACGACCATGTTGAGACGCAGGTCCACTGACCATGAGACGTGCAGGTCCAAGACCATGTTGAGACGCAGGTCCACTGACCATGAGACGTGCAGGTCCAAGACCATGTTGAGATGCAGGTCCACTGACCATGAGACGCGCAGGTCCAAGACCATGTTGAGATGCAGGTCATAATGACCATGAGAGACGCAGGTCCACGACCATGTTGAGACGCAGGTCCACTGACCATGAGACGTGCAGGTCCACGACCATGTTGAGACGCAGGTCATAATGACCATGAGAAATTGCAGGTCACGGGCCTGTTGAGATACCCACCACACAGACTAATGTAATTTGGTGGTCACTGCGGAACAGAGTGATGATTGATGAATGCAGTCACAAGACAATTATAATGCAGGGCTCCATAATAAATAGCTCATGTAGAATAAAGTGAAGTGTGAAGTCAAAATGACCGTCACAGCCGTTTTAGTGTTAAATACCCATAGCATATTGTGATTAATAAAACGAGCAAGGTGATGCCACTGTAACAGAAGTCCTGTGAGAAGATGTAATAGTGGTTGAAGAAAGCATAATAAGAATAAATACACACCACCACCAGTTATATGTATGACTTACCAGAGAATCATGGTTTTAAAGATCTTTGATTTGCGATGATGGTGTTGACATCAGGCCGAATGTAAGAAGTATAAGCCGACGAAGACCATCGCCCCATTTTTTGTAGTGTTGTTGAAGCAATGCCTTGGTTTGCAGCAGATGTTGCTGCCCCTATTCTAAAAGAATATCCTGAATAATGCTGAGTGGATAATTTGGCTTTGGAGATGATTATCTCAAAATGATAAATGAACCAAGATTTAGACATAGGAAGATTATCAGGTGTGAGAAATAAAGGAGAGGTAGAACTAGTACTTGGTCTAAGTTGCATGTATTTAATCATGGATTTAAATGGGCAAAACTGAGAGACTAGGCAAGCCACGAATAATGAACATGCACCTCTTGGAGTGCTTAAGAAGTAAGCTATAATGATTAGGGTGAAAGGCCAGGTCCGAAAATGTTATATCTCTACTAGGGTCGAACATTTTTGAGGCTGTTGTAAATTCGCCACATCTAAGAAATGCATAAAAGGCTAATAGGAAAACGGTATCAAGTAGAGCATCGATATAAGGGGAGAAAACTCCGGATCTGAGTACTGACAGCATCTTGTGCAATATAGAAAGTGTTATGGGCCGTCTATGGTCGGGAACTGGAGGAGAAGCTTTAGAAATACCTTTAAGAAGTAATTTAATAGCTGAATTAGAAAACAAACTAGTAAAAGAGGGATCATAACATCTAATGTTAAACTGAATACTGGAAAGCAAACCGCGAGTATAGCAATCAAAATAGCAAATGAAAGCACAAACAGTATTTATGAACACTGGTTTTAGTGGCATGCCGACAGAAACACAAAACAAAGCAAAAATATTCCAGGCAAAATCGTATGTCTTTAAAGTGGAAACCGCTAAACCCTTCCTCATATATGTTTGAACTGACGTCGTATATATAGACACGTTGCTCTGATTTAGAAGAGCGCAAGAGCTTGGAGAGGGGGTACTGATACTGGTACGGGGTTGGTGTCTGGACAGATGCTCCGGAAAATCTGAAATTTGAAGCGGGATAGCGAATCAGCTAGTGAATTGAAATGACCAGGCTGTGATGATGAAGTTGTGAATGACGGAGGACCACGTGATGCTTCTCATGAAAGGCATGATATCTTCAGAGGAGGAGCGCCCTCTGTTGATGATGCC
Source organism: Sebastiscus tertius (assembly GCA_916701665.1). NCBI lineage: Eukaryota > Metazoa > Chordata > Actinopteri > Perciformes > Sebastidae > Sebastiscus > Sebastiscus tertius. Next base: position 24,580 of record CAKAOH010039994.1, read on the forward strand.
GACGACTGCAATATTGTCACACAGAACGGTGTTTTATTTGCGTTTCCAATGCTGGCCCCAGACATGACAAGCTACAGCGACTGGATAAATCTGAAAAAGCGCTGAGGACGAATCGAGCTTGGAAAAGGAGGGAGGCCAGTGGTTTGCAAACCACTCACCTTGATAGAACCCCCCAAAACCCACGGATGGAGCTGCGTCCGTGAAGAAGTTTAGTGCGTCGGAGGAGTGAACCAGCTCATCATAGAAGAATGTTACGCCATTCCAGTGATCGAGCAGCAGAGACCTAAACTGCAGGTCGGAGCAGCACCCTTCATCTAGGGAGATGAGATCATGTAGTTGAGGCACAGAATGCGCCATGTCCAAAAGTCTGGAGATGAAAGAGCGCCCTTGCGGGATGACGCGCATGGCGAAGTTGAGATGACCAAGGAGGGAGAGTAACTGCTGCTTAGTTATGTTTTCGGACGCGCAAAAAGGCTTTGTGATGTCACGGATGCGCTGCAGTTTTTCGATTGGGAGGGACGCTTTCATCTCGATGGAATCAAGAGTGATGCCCAGGAACTCCAGATGTGTGTCTGGACCAGTGGTTTTCTCCTCTGACAGGGGAATGCCGAGGGAGCTGAAACATTGTTTAAATTTTGGCAGAGAGCCGTATTTGTCGTGTGGTGGATCTATCAGGAGAAAATCATCCAGCAAATGGAGGACAGGTGGCACTTTAACTCTGTTAAGCAAAATCCAGCAAAGTGCTTCGGAGACTTGGTTAAATATGAATGGGCTGCTCCTGCAACCAAACGTCAGACGCACTGCAAAATAGAATTTAGAATTCCACCTGATACTGAAAAGATGCCACTGAGAAGGGTGGATTGGAACTATTTTAAATGCATCTGTGATATCGGCTTTGGAGAGCTGTAAGCCTTGACCAGCTAATTTTATTAGCTTAATGGCGTTGTTGACGGAAGCATAATGAAGGGAGAATGGCTCGGGTGGAATGAGGCTGTTAATGCTTGGATATAGGCCGGAGAGGGGTGCGGACAGATCGAAAATTAATCTTTTTTTCCCCAAATATTTCCTGGTTGCTATGCCTAATGGATTTGTGCGGAATACTGGGAAAGGAGAGGACTTGAATGGGCTGATTACATATTTTTTAGTTACCTCTAGCCTCAAGCAGCTGAGAAGCTGTATTTGCGTCATTTAACGCGGACTGCAAATGTTTTGCTACGTAAGTGATAGTTGGAGATGTAAGGACCCCGACCCGAAAACCTTGAGACAGACCCGTGAGGAGATGGTCTACGAACACAGAGTCAGGATGCGAAGACAGCTCTGATGCAAGTGACTGTACATTTATTGGTGTGGAGGGATGCTGGGTTCGAATGTCTTTGAACCACGTTGGTTCCACTGACTTGGAGGAATCCTGGGTCGAATACGCCGGGGGCAGACTGACCGGGGGTGAGCATCCTTGCAGCTGCTGCAGACGTGAAGATATTTACAATTTGGGAATATACAGACATTTTCATTGAAATTATTGCAGATTTGTGAGTTGTTGAAATATTGCACCTCGCGGCCAGCGGAGTCAGTGGGCTTGATCTTCTCGCGCTGGAGGGGGAACTGCTGATGTTGAAACGGTACTGTGGGACATAGGGGGGATGTGTGTCCTGTATCCCCGCATGTTATGCAGGAAATGACTTGAGCTCTGCCAGTGATTATCACCATTAGCTTTGTGTCCAAAACAGACCAGTCCATGCGGCTGCTATACTGAGCGATGTAGAGCGCCGCTTTGCTGGAGAATGCTTTGTGATACTGAAAGAAGAGGTTTCTCCCGTATTTCAGATGCAGGTCGCCGATCAGTGTCAGATACGCGTCTAATCCCCGTCTCCTCTCAGCGTAGACGTAGCATATGACATTGCGGTATACGCTGAAAGCTACCAGGAACTGCCCGATAGTCAGGTCTCTGTTTAACCGGGGGTCTGAGGCTTTTAATACCACCGATACGCTGGTTCCGATGGCTACTTTTTTATCACACTCCGGGGATGCCAGCAGACAGCTGACTAAGTTGATGTCTTTTCCTTGAAGGATTTTGGATCTTAGACGCAAGGAAATGTTTGCTGCCAAAGGAATGTATGGCCTACCTAGTGGAGGAACTTGGACGGCAGATGCCAAGGAATGTTGGACTTGAACATTTGAAGTGGATGGTTGGCTGAGCAGGAGCGTATGTTGCAGCATGGCGGCCTGAGTGGCATCAAAGGTTGCTGAAGATGCGGTGGTGGTGGTTCCAGGGATTGTAGCCGTGCGTCGATGGTGTGAATGGAGTTAGCCAAGGACTGCAGGGTGGAGATCAGAGTGATGTCGGTGGTCGGTGGTTCGATCCCCGGCTGCTCCAGGTCACATGTCGATGTGTCCTTGAGCAAGACACTTAACCCCAAATTGCTCCCGAAGGCATAGCCATCGGTGTGTGAATGAGTATTTAGATTAGATCCTGATGGGCAAAGTTGGCACCTTAGCAGCCTCTACCATCAGTGTATGAACGTGTGTGTGAATGGGTGAATGCTGACATGTAGTGTAAAGAGCTTTGAGTGGTCAGAAGACTAGAAAAGCGCTATATAAGTCCAAGTCCATTTACCATGTCTGTGTTCGAGGGGCCTGGAATGGCCGCTGGAGAAGGATTTCGTACTGTTGGATTTCTTTTCTTTGCCTGAGGGGCTTGTGAAGGGCCTGATTTTTTGGCCCTTTTACGCCCTTGAGCCGGTGCTTTTGGTGGATTAGATGGAGCCGCTGGGTCGAGACTTGGAGAAGGGGACTGCTCGCCCGGATTTCGGCTGACTACGTGCGTCGCCAGCTCTCGGAGCTGGGTTACGTGCAGACCTGGAGCAGGAACGATGCCGTGATCATGGAGCAGACTCATGAGGGCTTCTGGATCGTTGGCTGGGGATGCGCAGCGCATAGCCATGCGAGTGCTCCTTCACTGCCCGTCCGATGTTGTGGGAGCAGTCTCCGGTGGAACATTAGCGCCGAGGTCTGGCTCATCATGAAATGGATCGAGGTCGGAATCTGCCATCAGCTTGAGAACCAACAGCAGGAAGCTAACGCAGGTAAGGATGATTTTTCCCATTCGCATTTGCATCCGTTAGTGCTGAATGCTGACACTGAAAACAGCATAGAGGAGAACGGATTTTTAAACTTTTGACAGCAGCATGTGATTGGTTTAGGGAGATATGGCAAGATCTGATTGGACGCTGAAAAGAGAGACGCTCAAATCAGCTGACATATTAATAGCCCATGAGAGAGAGACCTAGAATGAATGAGAATGAATGAGCTTGCACCCCTAGTCTTCCTGACTGGATTTACGCATAAGCTTCATTTCAAATCATGCATGATCTAGGTTATGTAGATTAGCTTACTGATGTGGAATGTTTAAATGGAAAGTCACAAGCTGTAGTTGTTTTGTAGTTATGTCTCACAACAGAGTCTTTCTGGTATTAACACTAATAGTCTCAGCCACACTAGCAGCACTATGAGGCTGTCAGCATGCTGAGTAGTCCCTCCAGGATTTTGCAGGCTTTTTTTGGGATTGTTGCAGCTTTTCTAAAAAATTGCAATGCATGTTGCAATGTTTTCAGGTTTTTTTAGCAGTAGATTTGCTGGAGCAAGTGAAATTGCAATTTGTTTTGTATAATTCATTAAAAGTTAAAGGCAAATTGTTCCAGTGAGAATAAAACTGCACTGTTCTAACCTTATAGCAAAAAGGCTCAATATTAACTAAATATGTTTTATTTGTAAAAAAAAAAAGTGCACCTGGGCGTATTCCACAAAGCTCACATTCAAAACCACATGACATATTAAAGTGCACAGAAGATTTATATTAGTCAATAACAATTACAAACCTAAAACACTGAGCCTGTTCAAAAGCCTACATGTATCTCACAGTAGAGATGCAGTTTTATAGGCCAAGAGTCTAACATGCCAATTCTGATGTTCTAAGAACTGTAATTGACAGCAAGGCTCCAGAATAACTTTAATACTTTAATAATCATTTCAACCGTCCCAAAGTCAGTGTAAACGTCAGACACTCTAAATGTTATCATTTTACCTTTCTATCGTCATCTATAGTGGTTATTTGCATTCAAACACACAATTGGGTCAATAACACTGTAACACCAAAATATCTGCTGCTGCTGTTATAGACTATAATTCTCAGTCTTTTATGCACATTTTTCTGTAATCTGTACATATCATGTCACTTTATGTACATATTGCATAACTGTCACTGTAAATATCAATCCTCCTGACTGTACATTCAGTATATAAACATCTCCATATGTACATACTGTACATAATCATCTAGTTCACGTATATCCGTCCAGTATTTATTTTGTTGCACTATTTGTATTGTTTACAACTCCCAAACACTTGACTATTTTTTATATTGTATTCTTTATTCTGTTATTTTTATTCTGTGTAAGTACATTCAGAAAGTCAAATTCCATATGTGTATATACTTGAAGAAATAAACCTGATTCTGATTCTGATTCAGTTGATTAGGGAATAAAAGACAAAATAGTTGCTCAGAGCTAGTGAGTTTGGTGACGTGGGCGGGGGGGACTGCTATGATTGAACAGAATTGCAGGGTCGCGCAAAATTCACAGGGATTGGTTGAATTTGCGTGAATTGTTGTGATTGCAACTTCTTGGAGGGACTGGCTAATATGTTTACAATGACAATGCTAAAATACAGATTTCTAGCAGGTAGGCCAACAATGAGAATGATATAAATTTAATTAGTCATGCAGGTATTTGGTCACCTCCTGTGGTGCTGCTTCCTGTGGCATTAAGGTGACCATCACTGCGGTCTAATAGTCTTTTTTGTTCCTAACGGAGTGAAATAACCCAGAAGTATCTCAGCAGCAGCCATGACAAGAGCTGTTTGAATCCTCCAAATGCTGAGGAAAGGAGCTACAATTCTTCATTTATTATCTCCTTTAGGATAGGATACACTGGAGCATCCTTTACCAAAGAAAAGGAGATAATGCCGTCCCACAATTCCTTGCAGCCGCAACATTTAAAGCGACGCAGCATTCTGCTGTTCACGAAAACAATCACGTTCAGTCTCGTGTGTCGGTTGTGCGAGCACAAGCGACTGTCGTTGACTCAATTGCCACAGTTGTCACTGTTAACTTACATTGAGTCCCCTTACAGGTAAAAACAGTTCATTGTAGGCTGTTGATAGTTGTTGAGCATGTAGATACATTTACTCACTTATTGAAGCACTTATTGAAGTAGATACTCTCCGAGCAGCTCTACTGCAGTAGTACTTGGTGATACTTGGTTTTAATTTTGCAGTGAAGAGTCCCAGGCTGTGTGCATACACCATTAATGCATTTTTGTTTTCTGTTTAGTTGTTTTATGCTGTGCCTTAGGCAGAGTACAGTAAACGGAGGCTTTATGTGTCTGTTCTGCTTAATGGTTGTGTAAGCACTACCTGCTTTCATCAGCACATCCACTCTTTTTAAATGAGTTTCTCTTGTTAAACATGTTTCACACCGCTTGCATTGTTGACACGCACTGACAGCTTGTCTAAGTTATGATTTCAAATAAATTTTTAAAAGCATGTGGGCAACCATCTGGGGGGAAATGTAAATGTAGCATATCACTGCTTTGTCATTCTATTAAAAACAACTTTATAATAACATGACAGGAGGAAAAAAAGGAGTAATTGATACAAAATGATTTCACACTTACGTCCCAATTGTGTAGCAAAGGAACACTGCACTCAAACAGCAACACACTGGACTGCTACAGTAATCAAACACACAACATTTAAGAGGCTATAGGAGACATGTGTAGTTCAATAACAATACAGCATCTTATAACAATAAACAATATACTGTATTTTAGTATATTTAGATTTGCAAGGTTTCAGGAAATGTAAGACGAAGATGAAAAACTGAGCATTGTCCAGACATTGTCATGGTTGCAGCTTTAGATAGTAATATTTATTGAATCAACATTGAATATTTGAGGTACACGAGAGAGACTGTCCTCCCAAGACAAAAACAATAGCATCAGGTGTCTGCCCAAATGCTCAAAGATGACTTATGATTACATTTCCCTGAACTCCTACAGGACATGTCAATTATGACTCTTGTCTCAATGGCAAAAGTAGCATGATGTTATAGAGTCCAAAGACTCTTTCTCCTCCTTCTTTTCCAATTTCAATTCCTTTTGACCACGATCGAGGTCATTCTCACAGACATTAAGGTTTTCTTTTAATTATGACAATTAAGGTTAAGGTCCAATTAAGGTAACCTTAATAAGAACGTACAAACACTTGACGTCATGTAAAGCAAATTATTAATTTAAATGTGTAAGTGCCACAGAATAATTTGTGAATGTTAACAAAACTATCTTTCGTTTTGTTTTTAGTTAGAAGAAAATTACAACTAAAAACATTGTGAGCAGTTTATAAGCACAGTGCGTATTTAGGAAGTACACACCGTTATGCCAGAAGAGTTACAGAAGTCGCATTGCTTGTTTGACCAGCAGCCCATGTTGTTGGAATAAAACTGAACATCATTTACTTGGGAGATTTTTGCAAGAAAAGGTGGCGTTCACGTGAATTTTCCCAGACGGTAACTTTTTTCCAATTATTCCGACACCACATGAATCTTGAAATGTTAATGACTTAATGAAATGTGAGTACAAACAGAGAAACCGAGCCCAAACCAGAACCTCCTTCAAGGATTTAACTAACTGTATGTTGACTTAATGTTAGCTGATGTGTTTCTTTGTTGGAAATGTGATTGTGACGGGTTGTTGTATGTGGGTTTTGGCAGGCAGCTGCTCTCTCCAGTACTGCATACCGGCACTGAATATTATAGTGGTACCAAGTACCGGTCCGTACCGGCCTACTTTAACCCCAGAAATGGAATATAATATTAATAAGTATGTTTTCTTTAGTGTATAATTTTCGGTGACCTTAGAGTGAGCTGTTTATAGCTACAGAGGGAGCGGGTCCTCTCCATGGAGCCAGCAGCCATGTTTCTATAGTAGCCCAGAATGGACAAACCAAACACTGTTAACTTTTCCTGCTTGGGCCGGAGACGATAACGTTACTCGCTCCCGCCGCCGCTGCTCTCTCTCTCTTGCTTCACCACTCACTTCCCACATACACACACACACTGGTTCTGCTTTAAATGACCTACGTTACTCTTACAACAGCTTTACAGAGGGCCGTTCACATTTTCACGTCAGCCAGCGTAGTTCCTCTACACGTTTGGCAAAGCTTTGGTTAGTTGCCTCACCACTAGATACCGCCGGGTCCTACACACTGGACCTTTAACACAAATGCAGTCAATTCAGCAAATTTAAAGGAAGCTATACACTGTTTGTGTCTGGTTTCATCTTACGAACTAGTCCAAATATGTATGTAACACAACAGATAATTCTATTTTATGCTATGTAAATGGTGTGACTACAAGGCCAGTAGCAACATCCTAGAACAGTGCGTGTACACTCCCAGCTCGGAATAACAGGTCTTCCAACACTTAGCCTACCATTCTGTTGACATTGCAGCATAACCTTCAAACCTTACCCATAGCAGTGGATAGCAACAATCAGTTTTAGAAGGCACTAACTATAGGGGCATCAGATCAGAATCGCGTCAGGGAACTGGAGCCGAAAAGGAATCAGCTATCTGAATGAGATGACAGTTACCTGACAGCACCGGCTTTGCTAGCATTCAGCATTGCTCTGCCATCCTTTTCCATAACCATTCTTTATTTCCATTACTGCTGGGTGTGCATTTAATTGTGAGAGAAGAGGTTTGTAAAAGTCTATAGTTTGCTATGCTGTTATCCTCTATTACTCAGTGAAAAAGGAAGATGCTTCAGATGTGACAACATACAGTACGTTTTATGGCTTCCTTCTTTCTTTCCTTTAAGCCATATTTCCATCACCAAGAAACGTGCAACAACAAGAATGATGTTACGCTCATTCATCTTGTTACTCACGGTTAGATATCCAGCCAGTAGGTCTGTCGATGGATGCATGGATGACAACGTGCAGCCTATGTGTGTGCGTGCATGTGATAAACTACACTAAAACAACCAAAACAGGATATGCTGCGGCAACCCAAAGTAAAGAAAAAGATCAACTTAAACTTTGTCTTTGTGAAATGAACAAGTAACTAAATTAAAGCCTGTTGAAAAACTATTTTGGCTCTTGGCGTCCTGAAGCAGCATGCGCTGTGCACAGCTGGTATTAATTACAATGACACCATCAACTGGTGCCAATTTATTAACAATTTAATGCCATGGTTGACCACATGGGGCACAAATACCAACCACTACTCTATCAACATACATCTTATCATAAGGAACTGAACTTATCCTTTTTTAATATTTGGCTCCTACAGGTTTCAATCAGGGTACAAACAATGCTACAAGATCATCATGCGCACATGGACAGATTATGACAAAAAAAAAATTGCATTAAAATAAATACAAACATTGGTTTGGACTTGGTACCAGTACATACTGGTCGTGATCAGGAACAGGAAAATACAACAACTCCCCAACAATAAATGTCAAACAGGCTGTGGCTCGGGGGGGTCGCTTCATCTCTTGGTCCTTGGCGTCACTTTAGGTTCAGGCAATAAAACCACTTAGTTAGGTTTATAAAAGAAATACATGGTCGGGGCTTAAATCTACTATGTTTGTACAGTAAAAATTAGACTGAAAGTTGTGAAAATGGGACACGAACAGCGGTTTCCTGGATGAAAGTGTTTGTTGGACCCCTCCACCTCCCCTCCCGCCCACCTGGTGTGTCTCTTTACAATTCTTTAAAATACGTCACCACACTCCAGGCGCACTTTCTCTGAGCGTTTACTGTTGCCGTGGATGGGTTTACATTATAGTTAATGCAACACCCGGTGAGTTTCGTACCTACGCTAGGGGGTGCCTTGTGCGGCGTATCGAACGCTAACGGCCGTGAAAAAGCCTCGGTGTTTGACACACTGGGAATGAGACCGGCTGGATGTACACAGGGACAGAAAGGTGCTTCTATCTGAGCTCATGTTCTTCTGTCCTTGTCCAGAATGCAGCATTTTGCCCCAGACACAAATACACGAGAACACAATCTCAGACAGATTTCCCACATGTAAAAAAAAGGTCGCATGATTCAGGTTGGCCTGCTTTAAAATAAGATTACAGATGACAGAGGAGGGAGTTAAGGGAATCGTAATTAGCTCCCTATCCTCCAAAACATGCAGCCTGGAGAGGAGGAGAAATATCGATCTGTCTCACAGCAATATAAAAAAAAAGTTTAAAATCTTGTGTTGTTTTTCCTCCTCTCTATTTTGGGTCCTCTTCTGTGTGGCGGTGAAAAGCCCAGTTAAAGGCAAAGCTGAATTTAGAGGTGATGATGGCAGGAACACTGTGTATAATGGGGAGATCAGTGAATGACAGCTTTTGTTCTCTTCCCAGCAACGAGAAGAGATTGTCCGCTGAGGGGAAGGTTTCATCACTGAGAGGACAAGACGAGAGAGGACGAAAGGCTTTACATCACACATGCTGACTATATTTGAAAGTGTGAAGTGTGATCACGCAAGGATTATTAAAAAAAATGAACATAAAACTCTCAACATAAACTGACACAGGGATTAAAAAAGGCATTCAGGGCACTCTGTAAATCAGCATTTTGGTATATTTAAGAATAACCTCTGAACATTTAATTGTTTCTCTGCTTCATTTGCATGTGTGTGCTCACCCTCAGCACTGTCAGACATCTCAGTGGAGGACACATGCCTTCCAGCACTGGACACTGTGATTGGCTAATCCACCCGGGGGGGAACAACACTTTCTGATTGACCGGTCCAGCCAAGGGTCAACAGTTGCGATACCCAAGGTCAGCCTCAGCTCGCCACTTCAAGTCTTTCTTTTTTCCTTTTTTCTTGGAGCTGATCAGGCTTTAGGAATATTCATTGACTGCAGCAAACACATAGATTCTTTAGAGCCTGGGCCATCTTGAGCTGCAGATCTAATTGATATGGTAATGAGGCAGGATTTAGTTTTTTTTGAAGATTTCTTTTCTTGCCTCAGGAGCGAGTGTCAGATAGGTGTATTGGACAGTCTGTAGATGAACCTGCGTTGCTCACAATGAAATGTGTAAAAGCAGTGGCCATGCATGGCCCTCTTTTATCAGCAGTGACATAGAGTCAGGTGGTGCAATCTTTTTATTGATCTCAGACACTCTCAACACAGTATTACTCATAATATCTATGAGTCGCCAGGTTTGTGTGTTGTCAAAAAGAGGGTTATAGATATGGGAGAAACCTGACCTAATGATCTGACAACCCGCTGTAGGCCTACTACAAATTGTTGGCTAGTTGTAGGGTAGTCTGAATAGTGATGAACAGCAGTTTGAAGTGCTTAGAAGTATACTTTAAAAGACCATCCTCTCTCTTTTTCTCCTGCTCCGTTTGTCCGGAAATGGGTGTTGAAAATCACTTCGCAGCTTTTCCTTCTCTTCTGACGTCATTAGAGAATTGCAAGCCATGTAAGGGTTTCCTGGTGGAACGTAGAGAACCAGGAGCAGAACCTGTGAGGTGACCCCGCCCACAGCCTGACTCTCAGTCCACCTCGTAAATATGAGCAAAGTCTGCTACTGTACTCCCATCATCTAAATATAACATGTTCTTTCACAAAGGCTTTATGTAATTACACTGTTTAAACAGGTGATATTTATATATTATATATATATTTGATGTCATGCATGTAGAAGAGTACTACAGGTAGTAAATAGTGACTGTAAGCAACACAACACGTTTCTGTTTCACAGTCAAACTTTATTTGAGTAGACAGATGACAATATTAATTATAAACAGCATTTTTAATTCCAGCTGCAGTTATGTTGACATGGTACAGGAGAAAGTCTTTCAGCTCCGGTAAACTACCGTAAGGTAAGCTCTGTTGGTCTGTAGTCATGGTAACACAGAGACAGCTCCTACAGTAAATAATACACCATTACTCTGATTACTTTACTACGTTTATCAGGTGTCTTTTACCAGAAAGAATGAACTGACTACTGTTTCACATCTTCTATTTTCCACCTTGATGTTCGCTGTGTTTACACACAGTCACATAGCGGTAGCATGTAGCTAACCCGTTAGCATGTAGCTACATGTAGCTACATGCTAACGGGTTAGCTCTGTATCTCCCATCTGCTCACAGCTATCTGCTCACTGCTATCTGCTCCTCTGGTATGATTCTGTCGGTCATTTCTCACAGATGGATCTGTAAAGACAGACGTAAAACAGAGTGTGTGTTTACGGTTTACAGAGTTGATGCAGAATGTAAACACTGAGCTAACTAACAGAGCTATAAACAGCATTATTTACCTGAGAGAAACCGTCAGGAGAACCTGGAGTCTGGACCGCAGATGTTCATCATTTGTCGCTGATTTCTGATCAGATTCCTCCGGTAACGTGCGCTGGGTGAAGTTTCTGGTTTATAAACTTTAAAGTAAAGTAAACTATTCTGCTTCTCCCTCCCCGCAGACCTACAGGTAGCTCTCTTGCTCTCCCAGCAGTCAGACCTTGAGGGGAGAGGGGGGCGGGGAGGGTGACGCTGTGTTGTTGAGGACGTTTGATTGACAGAAAACGCTGACCAATCAGAGCAGAGTGGGAGGAGCCAGGCTGTGAATCAGTGGTTTTCAAACAGAGGCTGAATGAGGCTCTGAGGCAGGTAGACTCAGGCTGCAGTATGAGAAGAATAAAGGTTTTTTTGAACATTGCAGCATGTAAACATGTTCTACTGCAACATTAAAATACATCTATGAACCTGGAAATGAGCATAATATGAGACCTTTAAACGTTTCAGACTTTGCAGAATTAAACAGCTTGAGATGTACAGTGTTGGCTAATGTTTGATCGTTGCTAAGACATGAGGCTCTAGCTTAAGCTCCGTCAGGAAGACTATACTTTTGCATGCTTGGGCCTGTAGTTTATTTCTCATACATTCTGCCATTCACTCCTCTCACGTATGCTCACTCATAATTTCCTTGCTGTAATTGTTTCAAGTAATGGCGATATTAGCTGTTCTCATCAGCTGGTCACATCCATCCAATAGTACAGTGACACATCTACATGGTTAGCCTATCATCTTGTTGCTGTCTCCTTTTAAATAAGATTCTCTCTCTGCTTTCATTGCGTTCATGCTGCTGTTACAAGCGCCCCTCCACTTCCTCATCACTGCCTAGATTCATTAGCTTCATCAGCCAACCAGTCTCAGCAGAATCATCGCCAGTGTCTGGATTTCACGGGGGGATTTATCTCGCTGCTGCTCGGGGTACACGCCCCTCGATTACAAATCTCCCTGTAGAGTCCAAAGAGTTTCTGTCAAGACTGTATTACCACACATAATCTGTTATGATAAACAATTATCTTTTCTTCATTCACTTTATTCATAAGGACATCAAGAACCAAAGTGTAGTAAAGTAACCGTGTAGCTGTTCTGTATCATTCAAAATATGAATTATTTTGACAGTAAAATCATATAAAAATGCAATGATACAAGTTCTGTTTTAAGCAGAATGAAATAAACAAGCTTTTGGGTGTGTATATGTGTGCGCACGTGTGAATATGTAAGAGAAAAACAGAGATAGAGCAAGTAAAAAAAATGTCCCTACCAAAGTTAAAACAAAGGCTAGGATATTGTAACCCTAGTTCTATAAGCACAGGAGAAGCCCTCTACTGAACTCTATGGGTACTACTGTCCCTCAATCACGCGCACGAGTTCGCCCACTGAGATTTGCATAAACATAGCTGGCCAATCAGGACGTGCCTACTGAATACGTGCGTTACCACAAAGGTGGCGTCCAGCACTGCCTGGTATGCCACGCCCTCTTCAGCGAGCGGCGCAGGAGTGACACAGCCTCCTTGGTAGAGGGCTCCGCCTGTGCTTATAGAACTAAGGTTACAATACCGTAACCTTCGTTGTAACTCACACAGGCTCCGCCCTCTACTGGACTCTATGGGTACAGTGGGTGGAGCCTGATGGATGTACACCCTGCCGCGACACCACATCAACCCAACCACATTGATCCAGACCAGCTAAGGATTAGACACCACAGCCCGCTTACTTCTTTATAACCTAGACTGCCACAGCAGAGAGGTAGGGGCCCCTAGCCACCTCTGATAGTACACAACTGATCTGGGTAAAGCCATGGTCTAACACTGCAACAAGACAGTCGACACCCTGCACACCACATTCCCCAGGTCATCAAGGAGCACGGGAACATGTAGGTGTATCAAGCCCAGAGGGGGGATCAGGTGCAACACACACACCTCACCTTTTTTACCAGTCCTGTGTCGTTCCAGCGCTCGGCAAGGAGCCCGACATGTCCAAGAGATAGAACCGTATGAACGGATAAGGCGTCGACCATGATGGTCATACATATGTCCCTGACACTCACCCCACTGAACAAGGTGCCGACAACGCAGCGCTGCATTTAGAGTGTGAACAGACCACAGTGGGAGGGGCTCTTCCCACCGTCTATCGGCTTGGGAGATACACTCACAAAGACATCCCGCCAGGCGTTTCTTGGAAAACAATTTTGTGGCAATACCATCACCGAAGTACATGGAAATAGCAGATGCAACTTTGCCTCCAGTTGTATGACCATCGACCTGAATGAACCTGAATGAAGTTCTTAGGAACAAAGGAGGGGTTTGGTCTGAGAGTAGCCCTGCTGCGGACACCAAGAGGATCAAGGGTGGTTAGTCCACATACTCCCTTAGCTGAGGTCAAATGAATGACAACGCCTTCAAAGAGGAACGCTCTAAAGGCTTAAAGGAGTCCTTCATCAAAGCCTCGAGCACCAATAACAGTACCCACTGCGGGGAGGAGGCACACACTACTGGTCATTGCCTCCTGACTCCCTGCAGAAACCGTTTCATGTGAGGGTGGCCAAAGACCGGTCTGTCGCCAAAACCCTCATTACAGGAAGAAATGTCTGCTGCATACACTTTAATAGTGGCATGAGACAGCCCTCTATCGATCAGGGACTGTAAAAAGGAGAGTATAAACCCTGCTGCACAGGACAGGGGATCTGTGCCAGCCTGCTGCCTTCGTTACCGGTGGTGGGGTGACAGGGCCGTTATGTGTTTGAAGTGCACTGGGCACTCCAGTAATCGTAATGCTCGGTTCTAGCCGATCTCAACTAGATGCCATGGGGAGAGGGGAGGAATGTGCTTTTTGAGGAATGTATTTTCATTTACTGAACACCCTCCTCTGTGTGGTCCACTCCAAGGCATAGGAAGCGGGCGTCGTGAAGATCCACCCCGGTGACCACTGGTACTGGCGAGGTTCTCATAGCGGCGACTCCATCCGCGGAGATGTAGTAGTCAGTGGGTAATTGGCGATTGGAAGCATCCTCAGGGTACTGCAAGGTTGAGGGTTCAGTCCCCATCGATGCTCTTTACAACAGCCCACTCACTGGGTTAAATGCAGAGGTCAAAATTCACTTATGTACCTGTATGTATGTGATGATTCTAATAAAATTGAAGTGCAGAGAATACAGTCTGGATCAAAGTGGTGCACCGACAAGACAACAGACCAACGAGTTCACGTTATTGATAATGCAGGTTTGAAGACATTTGCATATTATCACTTTTATACGATTTAGAGCATTTTCTTCTCCTTTTTCCAACACACTTGCTGGCAGGAGTTGATTCAAACAAACAGCTTGCTTGATGTTAAGCACGATGCACTGCTGAGATTTGGGAAGTGTGCCCGTTAGCTCCTCTGGTAACCCGTCGGACCACAACATCAATTCTCTGACATTTTGAAGCACTAACATGCAAATCTGCCCAGAGCAGGTTTAAAGTTAAAATTTCCTGCTAAACCAAAAGTCAATACCTGAGAAGCAACAGTTCCTATTAGTATGTACAGTACAGTATGTGTATGTGTATTCTCACGGAGCTGGAGAATTGATAGCACAGCTCTTGGTGTTGTTAATTGGTCCACTAATTGGACCAATTCATTAGTTTAGAATGCGTGGAGAGAAACCGCAGCCAGGCCTGGGAACACTCACTCACTGAAGGCTCCACACTAAATATATTCTCCCCTGTCTCCAGTCTACCATATTTAATGTGACACTAGCACTTTATTGCAGATATAAACAAAATGGCCCAGGGGAATTATGCTGCAGCTTCAATGCATATATGTCTGTTACCGCAGATATAATATGAGAAAGACTCAGCCAAATAAGAGAGGCGCTTTTTTTTTTTTTTTTTTTTTTTTTTTTTTTTTTTTTAAGTAGTCCATAAAGTAGGTCATGAATTTCAGAAGTGCAGATTACCATTTCCACACTCAATCCCATTAATCAACGTTTCCACCATCGAGTCCCACCAGAGAAAACAATGAATGAGAGCATGTTACTTTGGAATTAATCTATTAATCAAATGGCACATGAAGAAGTACCTGCAACACAGCATGGGTGGTGGGACAGCATCCAGGGGGTTGTGGTAGTGAGCAAAATGCAAACCCCCCTCCCC
>CAKAOH010039997.1:0-78779 GCA_916701665.1 Sebastiscus tertius
CTTCCTCCTCCTCCTCCTCCTCCTCCATGTAGGCAAACAGAGGTCGCACAGAGAGAGAGAGAGAGCGAGCGAGAGAAGAAACCTCCACCTCCTCCAGCTCCACCGCTTCATGTTGCTCTCTAATGTAGCTTCTTCAACTCGACTCTGAAAGAAAAAGAAGGCAACACAATGAGTGAGAACATCTAACATCTGGGTGCGGCGTGTTTTCACATCAGGACGCATTTTTTTTTTTTTTTTTTTTTTTTTGCTCTTTTGTAGTTTCCTTTCAGCTGAATGTCGAGGACATTTTGGATTTTTTAGATTTTCTTTACCCAAATTAAGGACCATTTTTTCTTCACCTCGGGTTTAGTTTGTTTTGAGTAAAGGTAAATACTTTTAAAAAACGTCAAAACAAGTCGTCTTTGCTGAGGAGGAATGAGCTTAATGAGCCAGCTTCCAGTGTCTCTTTAAGGGGCTCAACATTAGCTTGCTGGCTAACACTAGCAAAACCCCTATTGAAGTACCCTCAAGTCAACGCCAGCTAATGACCATTTCTTGACATTTTCTTCTTTTTTTTTTGGATAATACCACTCTGGACATCTTTAACTCATCACTGACTCGACATTAATTCAGGTAAGTCTCTTTTATTTGCTTCTTTTTGTCTGTGGGGCCCCAGAAGACAACATGCTAACAGTGCTAGCTGTTAGCATTTTTACATTGAGGTTTCTTTGCTGCTGCTGTGTGACTTGTGTCTTCACATTTTACCCTTTTTAACTAAACATTAAGGCCTTTTTTTTAGCTGTATTAATGTGATAATATGTGAAATGTTCTGATATAACGGTAATGAAAGATTAAAGCAGCTGTCTGGTATTTTTTGGGGTCAACAGCTGTACATTTGCTGCCATATCCTTATCATATCTATTCAGAGACACCTAGAATATTAAAAATAAAGTCAATAACATACTGAAATTTGAAAAAAAAAATAAAAATAAAAATTGCGATTAATTGCAACAAATGCATATTACAGCAATGATGAAAATAATTCTCATTTTCATTGGAAAAAATATTAAAATTATTCTGGTTTTGTTGTGCAGGGATGATGTAGCTGTACATTTGCTGCCATATTCTTATCATATATATTGCAATTTTTAATTAAAATTAATTAAAAATTGCAATTATTTTGACTAATATTGCAACAAATGCATATTGCAAAATAATGCTCATTTTCATTGGAAAAAATATTAATTAATTATTCTGGTTTTGTTGTGCAGGTAGGCCAGAATATCTCTACAGTAAGACAATATTTAATTTAAAATTAAAGCCTTTTTTCTGATGTGATAATATATAAAATGTGTCCTCTTCTGATGTATATAACGGTAATGAGAGATTAAAGCAGATGTCTGGTATTTTTTGTGGTCAACAGCTGTACATTACAATACAGCTGTCCCATTCTTGTCATATCTATTCAGAGACATCTAGAATATTCACAAATAAAGGTCAATAACATACTGAAATTTGAAAAACAAAATTAATTAAAAATTACGATTATTTTGACTGATATTGCAATTGTGATATGAGTTGCAATATTAGCAGAAATTATGAAAATAATTCTCATTTTCATTGGAAAACATATTAAAATATATAGCTTGTACGTTACATGGCTGCCCATTCTATAATTTTTTTATTTATTTATTTATTTTATATATTTTATTTCCTATACAATGCAATAACAATGCACATTTATTTTGCACAATTTAAGACTATACAACATAACAAAAAAATAAATGAATAATATACAGTGCAGGAAGAGGCAAAAAAAACCCCACAGGGCTTATCTGACGCCTCCACCTAGAGACAAGATTAATATCAATAAATAATATGACTACATAATAGTGATAACAAACAATTGGAACAAGATTAATACAAAGAAATAATATGACTACATAATAGTGATAACAAACAATTAGAACAAGATATATATAAAGAAATAATATGACTACATAATAGTGATAAACAATTAGGACAAGATGTATATAATAACAACAATAACAATAAATATATAAAAAAAAACAAGTGTGTGTGTTGCATGAAAGTGTGTGGTTAGTGTTTGTGAGGAGGATATTGTTTAAATATCTATAAAGACTTATTCAAACAACATTGTGAGTGGGAAAAAATTACCACACAAATTAGCCATCAGAATATAAAAAAATTAAAATATATAAAGTCAATAATATAATATTTAAAGTCAATAAAATGGGTGTATTTTACTGGCATATCATTAACGTTTAACAGCTGCACTGCTGCAACAACAAGCAGTCAAATCTTTTGTTGCAAGAAGGAAGGAGCACCTTCAACGGACTAGAGGGATTAGTGATTAATGGGGCTCTGTACACTCCAACATATCTGCGTTTTCATTTTCTCACCACTTCGCCTATAATCAGATTACGATCCCCTACTTAACTCCCAATGCCATTTAATCTTGTTAAAGATTTGAGACATAGATGCGGAGCTAATCTCAGTCAAGAAATCTCAGGAAATCATGAAGCAAATAACGTCCAGGTGAAAATAACAGTATATCAATTAGGGCTGTGTATTGGCAAGAATCTGGCGATACAATACAATTCAATATATTGCGATACTGTAAGCAAGGCGATATATTGCAATATTTTAAATATAATTTTGGGGAAACTATCATATCATAAAGAACACACCAGAAATAAACCATTTTATAATAGGCATTTATACTGCATGCAAAAAACTGCATGGTTTTTGCCCCAAACTGTATATGATTATCATGTATGATCTGATGTCAATCGATTAAAATATTTAATTGCAATTAATCACATGGTGCCCATAGTTAATCGCGATTAATCGTACATTTTTTTTATCTGTTTAAAATGTACCTCAAAGGGAGATTTGTCAAGTATTAAATACTCTTATCAACATGGGAGTGGGCAAATATGCTGCTTTATACAAATATATGTATATCTTTATTATTGGAAATCAATTAACAGCACAAAACAATGGCAGATATTGTCCAGAAACCCTCACAGGTACTGCAAAAAATATATATTTTAGACCCTGATTACAATACAATACAAACCCATCTCAATTATCTTTTAAACGTGACAAGATGGGCAGATTTTAGTCGCCAAATACAGATACAAACTCTGCAGGTATTTATACATAATGCTAGATGAATGTCCTCTAACCTAGATGCTGAAATACAGAGAATGCTTCTGCTGCCTTAAAACCCAAACCTTGAATTCGATGACTGCCATTGTCATGCAGTAAAACAGATATCTGATTAGCCTTCAAAGGCCATCCTTGCTATTGTGAAACATAAACAAAGACTGGGCCCTATCAGCTGTCATTGTTGTAGGCCCATAACTTGAGAGCTGGTGGCCAGCTGTGTGTAGATGATTATCCAGTCCTGCCCTCCTTTCCACATTGACATTTTTGACCATTCATCTAATTATATGCAAGACTGAACTTCAATACACACTGCATAAATCACAAAAACATGCACAGGGTCTTACTGCAGTGGTATGTTTCCATTGAGGTGCTGGTGAACATATATTTTTTTCCTCATATGATCATTTACAACCGACCTTATCTAGGATGGAAGATAAGGTTCACTCTAACAAAGGCCCTCTAGTGCACTGTTCTTTTCTCACTCCAGTAAGTTACAGATACACTTGCCCAACAGTTTGTTGTGCCACTTGGAGATGGGGAAAAAAAGCTTGATAAAAGCCTTCAACAAAAGCAGCAAAGCCATGTTTTGTTATCTTTATTATACACCAAAAATGTTACCCAGGGCCTGGCTCCATAATGGTTAATCCAAAGTCCATAATGCTTCCATTGTGAATTTTTTTGCCTCCATATCTCTATATCATACTCTGAGTCAGACAAATAACACTCTTGAAGGATTAAGCCTAGGTCACCCAGGTTAAGACCATGTTTTTCTAAAACGTTTTGCTCAGCCAGGTTTTCCTTGATGGCAATACCTTTTAAAAGCCCAATGAAATGGTAAATTTACTTCCTTATGTAATTCCTGTTGAAAAGGGACACAGTGAGTGATCATCCAGAATAGAGCTCCAAAGCTTAATTGATTAGTTGTCAACTATTAACTTAATTGTCAACTATCTATTTTTTTTAAGGAAAAAACTAGATAGTTGGCAATATGGGATATCAGTAAAGGAGAGCATGGCTGTTTAAAGGGTGTGATTTCTAAAAAAATAGTATTAAATTTACTTTTTTAATGCCTAGTGTTGGTGTTGAAAGACTGCTGAACACAGTGCTGTGAGAAAATTTATTGTGTGAGTATCGATGCAACTGCAGGTGTGTTTTACTAGTGACATTTTATAAGAGATTAGGAATCTTTTTTCCCCATATTCTTTAATATTCCTGCTTGTGACCATATAAGTGCACATTTCCGCTCCCAATTTCAGAACTGAGTCTGAGAAAGAGAAATATGCGCGAGCAATGTGTCAACAATGAAGCTGTTGACGTAGAGACCATGAAAGACCACGTGGTTAATGACTAAATGCTCATGTGAAATTGTTGACTAGTTGCAGTTGATGGCGTGCAAAGACAGTGAACAAACCTGTGAGAAAATGTTGTCATGCAAGGAAATCAGCTGTTTCCTCTGTGAGAATGTGCCAATTTGTGTTATTTGTAATATATTGCAGCTGGCAGGTGATGTAGTCCTTTTTTGTGTCAGAGTTTTTTGTGCTGATGGGTGATTGGCGCAGTTAAACTGTTGTCAGTCTGAATCTCCTTCATATCATTGTTTCAGCCAAAGGAAAATTCAATTTAATTTTGGCTATATCTTTAATAGGTTAGATTGTCCTCACATCGTCATCACTGTTTTCCATGCTGTGTTTAGTGGGTGCAGTTGAATGGATGAACAAATTTGATGTTTTTTTGTTTTCGCTGTTCTTTTTTAAAAGATAAAAAGACATTTGGCAAGTTGTGAGACTTAGTTTTTGTTGTGTGTAAGCAGTCCATGCCCTCTTGTAGCAGGTGCAAGCAGAGCAAGCTGTTGCATGTGTTTATTTACATTCATTAATGGGTAGGAATGCACCGATTCGACTTCTTCATTATAGACAGATACCGAGTACCGATCCGATATCACTGTATAATCAATAAGCTGTATGCCTCACTGTGTAGAAGTGACTGGGATCATTCTTTTATGCGTACATCAGGCTTGACTTAACATTGCTTTCCTATCTTTATAAAGCAAATTGTAACAAATAATAATATTATATATATTATTTATTATTGAAATAATAAATTGTACAACAGTAACTTGGTAAAACATCTTAAAAATTAACTGGTAATACAATCCAAGTGTAAACCTTTTTAATGCAGCAACAAGTTGGTAAAAAATTCCAGTATATAATGTATAAACGTAGAATTGAATTAAATAAATTGGCCCCATTGTCACCGATACCCGATCCAGCGATTTGAGTCAGTATTAGCCCGATATCAGATATCTGTATCGGTGTTGGTGCATGATCCTTATAGAGTTGAAAAGATTAGACCATAAATCAATAACTTAATCGACAGAAAACGGTTAATTATTTTGATAATCAGTTAATTTTCAGTCATTTTTGAAGCAAGAAAGCCAAAACCATATGGCTTAATTCCACTCTTGCTGCTGTTTTTTGTCCTGCGTGATATTAAATTGAATATCTTTAGATTTTGGACTGTTGGCTGGCCAAGTGATGGGCATTTTCACTATTTTGTGACAATTTATACCCCAAATGACTAATGGAGAACATAATCTGCAGATGAATCGATAGTTAAATGATTTTAGATCTAGATGAGGATAATAAAGGACACTCACTCAGTATAGGCTCTCCCATCCCCACATTTGAGGATCTATTCTACTAGTGAAATGTATAAGGGCGTTTTGTTTTATACTAACACCACATCACCACCAATAAATCCTCAACATGTGGGGAGCAATGCGTCATTGTAGAGATTGGGGACATGTGTGCTCTACTGGAAACATAGATATCTTTTTAAATAAGCCCCATTTTAACATAACTCAGATGATGTCAGTTGGTCCACCCAAGTAATTAATTTCAATTATTCAAAGTTCTTGGCATCAGCGGCTTCTTTGTTGTCATTTCAAACTCCCCCAGAAACATCAACAGTGTAATGGTCCTTAGAAATGTTATCGCTTCATTGCGGGTGCTAAAGATAATGTCCTGAGCCTAGTGTGGTAAATGTAACTGGCACTTTCCCCGTCTATGTACAGTATGTAGTCATACATTTTTGCTTTATAAGTTACTGAGTGGAAGACCAAGCTTCGCCCCTTCCATATCTGGTGTGTGTCACATCTATTCCAGTTTGGCTGTAAGAGAGGGAGAGGTTAAACATGGTGTTGACATTTTCAGCCAACTTCTCTTACAGTGCTGCACTTTCAACACAGTTTCAGTGTTTGAACTGGTGCAACATCTTTGTTTAAAGCTATGAGGTAAAATGCAGTGTTTATGCTCTGACTGGTTTGGTTTCGTCTGTGTAGTGTTTTCCTTGTTTGAGCATTTCTGTGGCTTTTCCATGTCAAGAAGTGCTTGTCCTGCTCCTTTTAAAGCAGGTGAAAGCATGCAGCAGCGTGCAAAACAATGAATGATTTGATTGCAGGCTGTTGACTACAGTTTTGGTCATGTGTTAAAGCAAGGTCATGGGATTAGTCAGCCACCTGAGGAAGACCGTTTGTGGTCGAACCATTGTCATGACCATGTAAAATAAAGGAACAAGATAGCAGTGTGCAGGTATTTTTTTGAATATATTTATTACCAAGGACCCAGTAAGATTTTATAGATGTGCTCCCTGATGATTGCATGGGATTTGTGAGCATATTAAACTGAGTTTTACGTGGTACAATAGTGACACACTTTTCATAAGGGCAGATCACCATGGTAACTAAAGCTGCACCGCTAACTTGATCTGGAGCAGGCTATATTCAGACTAGGGATGTCCCGAGCTGATATTTATAATTTATAGCAACGTTGCAGTCCCACTGACCTTACTCAGGCTGTATAAAAAGCACTGACGCACCCCTCTATGTGTCTGCTCTGTAAGAGACCGATTTGTTCCGACTTGTTCTTTCAAATGATTTCCAAAGGCTGTCCACAACCAAAGAAATTCTTAGTTGACTAACATTCATCTGATTTTGTTGACTAATTAGTCGATTTAATCAACCAATCTTTGAAACTGAAAATTCTTGCGCTCATAAATATTTTGGAAATAAGTCATTCAGCATGAAAAAAAGCGTAAAAAATGACTAATCAACTAAAGAAATCTTGGTCGACTTAAGCTGGTGACACACCAAACCGACATCAAAGAACTAGCGGCGACGAAGTCCGCCTGTTGCCTCGCCTCCCGTCGCCTTTCTCTTGGCCAAAAAGTGGCACTTGAACACACCGCAAAGATTACAGCCGATGGCCAACTACCACATACGTGCTCAACATGCTGTATCGGATGAAAAAACTCCGCCACGGGCAGACTAGAGCCGGCGGTGTGGGACACACCAAAAAACTAGGTCGACGGACGCTCACCTACTGGCCCAAACTGTCTGACGACTGACCGTCAGCTTGGTGTGTCAATAATACTCCAAAATCTCCTCCAAAATAATTCTGCATTTAGAGTGTTATTGATTTATACTGTATGTATTTTGTCTGTCAACACCCTTGTGGTGTGGTGATTTTGATTTACAATCTGGTGAAGGTCTGTGGGTCCGCAGCAATATTTAACTACCGCTTTGCTCTTCATAATTATAAATCAGTCAAAGATATAGGCCCATGTCTATGGATTTCTTTTCTTGGTCTGTTGCCCATTGGCTATTAAAGCTGGCTTAACAAATAGCAGGTACATTATCTACTGTAGAGATCAATATTGAATGAAGAGCCTATTAAATGCAGTGACGGCCTTTCATACACTAGATGGATGGTTTATAACACGTTTTGTGAGTCTGTATTTTGGCACAGTATTTGAGGAAAAATGTAAATTTGAGTTATATTTGACATCGGTTTTAACATATACATCTGTGTATCCAGTTTCTCCCTAATGATTTGCTTGCTTCTGTGACCCAGTTAGGAGAACATCTGTCTCTGCCTCATTCAGTCTTGCTGTTTATCAGCAGATACGTTCATAAAGCCAAATCCTTTGGTGTCTTCTGGCTGATTAAGACACCACATGAGGAGCATGCTGTAACAGCTCCAATCTCCCCTACATAACATATGGGAAACTAAAATAAATTACTGGTATAAAAAGAAGACATTTATGCAGAACAGTGTAGTTGCAGAAGAAATGGTGTGTTGTAATATCAGCTACAGGTATGCATCATATCTCTGCTAGAAGCTGCGTTCATACTGATTTTATGTGCTGAGTAATGCATTGACTCCAGGCTGAGTATACAGAGGCACAGAGTCAAACAATATTTCAGCACAACGTAGATCCATCGGCATGTATTTTATATAACTTATAAAAAAGACATGAAAAATTCATGCTGAAGAAAAATATAATATCCTGCTGGGTCAGTGCAGTCATCCTCTGCCAGGTATCCTCACTGCAAGGTCAAAAATAGAGTGATAGAAACACAACACAGATGCAGTATTTGTTAAAAACGTTATATATTTGATTGCATATATAATATGGCTTTATTTTTAGGCGAAATTGGGCTTTTAACAAATTGCATTTGGCTTGTTCAGTTATATGATATCACTGAATTATGATAATGTAGTGTTTCAAATAAAATGCACTGAGAATTTTTTATAAGGTTTGGGACAATGATCGGGCTCAGTGCAGCCTGGTTCATCCATATTCATGCTCATTCATATTCACTGCAGAGGAAGATGCAGCCAAAAAATGTTTATTTTTATACACTCACTGATATGACACAATATTTTATAAATCTAATGTACTCCAATTCTTTTTCTGTTTGATTCTTGTTAAATCGGCTTCCTTTATTCCAGCTAATCATATTAATTTGGCTCTGTAACTACCTAACTCCCCAATAAGATCAATACATTGATCTTATTTTAAACTGTATCCTTATTTAACCCTTTACCATTCCGCCCTCCTTTTTTAGAGCGGCAGGGGTGGGGGACAGGGGATGTTCAGGGGTAGATAAAAAGTCAACAGTATATGTCACATAGAAGTGGTGTACATCATCTGAAAGCTGGGAACATGAAGATTAGTTTGAGATGCAGCTCAGCACTGTGTGTCAAGTTGTTCTCGTCATTAATAAGAAGATTTTTGGGTTTGTTACACAGATGTGGTGCTAAATTTAACCATTTTTTACCACTTAAGAATTGATAAAAATGATCAATAATACCACATTAAGACACCAAGACCTTGAGGAACACCATTGAACTTTTGGAGATTTCTGCAAGAATTGCAATTTTTGGCAGTTGGATGGCAAATGGTTCTGGAAACTGCTCAGAAGCCCCCTTATTGTCAATCTACCTAGGAGAGCCATACATCCTCTGAATGCACTTTGGTCTCCGCTGGAGTTTTAAGGGGTTAATTTGGATCTGTATGTTGCATGTGGACTGTTTGACCATGTTTCATGGCTTGATTGGAAAAGTCAGGGTTAACAAAAACAGTTGATAACCAGTTACATGACACAGGTTGCCAGGCTTGATAATTTCCTGATAGTCTGGAGTGATGAGGAGACACAGCATCCCTCTGAATAGACTCAGACCTACAGCTCCGCACACATATCTTAAGTGACATATCTTTTTCCCTGTTCAATATGTAAATTACCGTATACATTTTCTCCATTTCATTGGACCACAGTCCGTCCTCAAAGACGACATCCATTATAGTCTCCCAGGCTGACATGTCCCCATAGAAATTATACAATTTGTCTTGTTTACGATCCCCGTACAAGGATACATAATGTTATTGTTGTTGCTCAAGGAGATTGTGGTTTGTTATTGCTACTGGTTTCACGCAGTGGCTGCACTGGCACAAAAAATGACATTTACTTTTGCTTACACATGCTACAAAATGAACTAAATGGCCTTCCAACGCGGTCTATGATGTATTTGACCACATATGTGGACGTGACCTCTGACTGCCTCCAATTGTTGCCTGAGTCATTGTGTTTTGGGTGAAATCACACCTGTGTTAATTTGTAAAAGGATCGCCCAAGCTGCATTTTAGTGCAAACATGTGAACAGCTCACTGTTGGCTAAGGCCGTTGGTGTAATTCAAATGATATGAAATCTGGCTTGTGTGGGTTTGGGCCCATAAAGAAGCTCCATATTTGGCTTTCAATCACTGCATTGTGCTGCGATTTAAACAGGCTGAACAGGCTGGTCAGCACCTTGTTCACTCACTGACCCCAATAAACCATCGCCTGCCTGTGACGTCATGTGACCGATTTTAGTATAGCTCTGTGTCTACATTGGTTTACTACTAGTGACTAAAGTCATATCCGTTCCCACCTTGATCCACGAGTATCTCCTTTCAGTGCTTATGTCATTAAACGAACACACCTTGTAACTGCAGTGAGAGTCCGTCTTTGTGTTTGCTCACAGCGTCATATTTGAGAACAAGCCAATTTGATGAGTTTACAGTGTTCCGCTGAGTCTATTAGCAGAGCGAAGGAACATACTGGCCAGTACAAGGAACAGATAAATTGGTATTACGAATATGCAATTAGTCCTGTAATGGAAAATAATGACATTATTACCATAGAGAAACCAAACAAACAAGCAGCTGATCTCCTGTGGGTTCACTGTATGGCTGCGGTAGTGATGGGGCTATCTGACTGAAAGGCAAGTAGCTGCAAAGGAGATGATGCTGTCGGTGTAGCTGCAATGCCCCCCCTCCCCCACTGTGCCAACACCCCCCGATTTGAAAATTGACGCTTCTCATGCTCTATTCCAGTGTGTGACGGAGGGAACTTTTGTTTGGCAAGATTCATGTATCCCAAATAGATGAGATGAGGATAAAGGCGCCCAAGAGGAAGTGGAGCAGAAACTAATGGGTGTCAGTGCAGTCCAGTGTGTTTGCAGCTGATTGGGAGGACCCTATGAATAAGTCAAATTTTCTCTTTCGTTCTCTGCCTTTCTCCTCCTCTCTTTTTCTTGCCTGTTTTTTTATCCCTCCCTCTTTCCTGTTCTATAGCTCTATTGTGCTCGATGAGGATGGCGGAGGGATGATCCTATCTTTTAGCTGGCTCGTTTTGTCTCAGATCAGCTGGCAAAGCTAATACTTTTCCAGACATGCACGGACAATACTCGGTGTTGTCTTGTGCTCTGACCTGACAAGCACGATTATGCCGCATTTTCAAAGCTGAGACTTGTTCAAGGCCTTTTTTTTTTTTTTTTTTTTTTTTTAGACAAGCTTCATAAAATAGGCAGATTTTCTTTGTGCATTACAGTGTATGTTGCACTAATGCTGTAACAGGGTAACGGCTTGATCATTATCTCATTCTAATTCTTGTCTAACTGTTAATTTACTGCAACATGTATGACAATTACTGAGAGCTCCCCACGGTAAAAATTAATTTATAATGTGTATGCGTCTATGTGTGCCCTCAGGCAGTACTAACTTGGCACATAGGAGGAGCATAGCTATTTCAGGATATCCTAAACTTAATAAATTCCTCCCCCATTCAACGGCTCTGTGTAGTTAAAGAAGTATTCGCTGACAAATCAAGTTTGTTGTAGAACATACTGAACATTAGCTTCCACAGTTGCAAAGCGTACCCCTAACGAGCATAACTTAACTTATGATGAGAGAGAAAGAGGCTCTTTTGACCTAAATTTAAGCGCTAATTAACCGGCACCATGGAACACGTAAAAAGAGGTCTAACAGGAGCTTAATCCCATCCCGTATAGAGCTGCAACGATCAATCGATTAGTTGTCAACTATTAAATTAATCGCCAACAACTTTTCATTGTCAATTAATTGGCTTGAGTAATTTAAAAACAATTCCAGCTTCTTAAATGTGAATATTTTCTGGTTTCTTTACTCCTCTAAGAGAGTAAACTGAATATCTTTGAGCTGAGGACAAAACAAGACAATTGAGGACGTCATCTTGGGCTTTGAGAAACACTGATCGACATTTTTCACCATTTTCTGACATTGTATAGACCAAACAACTTATTGATTAATCAACAATGAAAATAATCATTACTAATCCCACCATTCAGTTTGGATTTTAGCAGTTTTTCATCACCGCTTGCAAGAGATTAGACATATTATCAATACAACAATATATATTGCAAGAGACCATATAGTCACTGCCACCAACTATTTCTTTGGAACGGCTGTTTTACATTTGAATAATATCAAACATGTAAAGGCTAGGCATGGGACGATATGAAAATTTCATGTCAGGTCAATTTTATTTGCATAGCCCAATATCACAAATGACAAATTTGCCTTATGGGGCTTTCCAATCTGTACAGGATATGACACACTCTGTCCTTTTAAAGTACAACCCTCTCATCAGATGAGGAAAAAACGTAACCAAAAAAAAAACCTTTATAATAGGGAAAAATAAAATGGAAGAAACCTCAGAAAGAGCAACAGAGGAGGGATCCCTCTTCCAGGACGGACAGACGTGCAATAGATGTCGTGTTCACAGAGTAACAACATAATGAAAATGCGCCATAGGGTGAGGATATTCACGATTATATCCCGATAATCAAGATAGTTATGTGCAAGAGGAATTTAATACTTCGATTTGTTGTTGGTGTTTGTACTGTTTGCTTTATGCATTGGTGCTTATGTTGTCTTTTATCTTTGTCCTTTTCCATTAGATAAGCAAATTGTTGCTGTTGGATCCATCATCTGACATCCACTGGGATCCAGGCGCTTGAGTCCTAAATGACAAGGTATGTAAGGCAGCCCATTCATGTCATGCAGTTTCCTCCTTTCAGCATTGAGGTGACTAAGGCTGAAACTATTGCGGGGTTTGTTTTATGGATTTAATTTCAAATGTACTGTATGTCTCTTGAAGCGAACACGTCGGTATGAACTGTTTTGTTCTCACGGAAGTGATGTTTTTACGTCCAACATTAATCCAGTATCTAACAAGAAACAACAAGAGTGCCTCACCCTGTTCTCCTGAAGCCCAGGAGACATGATACACCTGCCAAACTAGCTCTGTGTGCCATCAGCATCCTATTTCATCTTAAAAGGGTACAAAGAAATAGCAAAGATAGCATCATGGTTATTGCAGACCATGTTAAAAACCCAAGGGCTCTAGTTGGATGGTGATTTGTCACAAAATGACTTCCTTTAACCCCCTACAGATGTTGTTGAAAAAGAGCTTTACCAAATTCATGTGGAACAATAGATGACGATGATTGAAAGTGACGTTTCCTTGACAGGGGAGGGCTCCTATTTTCTATGGTGCTACTGGCAGGAACAGGTTATTTGGCTTTCAAAGCTTGAGGATTTACTTTGTCTGAAGTGCAACACTTCCACATGTACTTGTTTGACTAGTTGGTTTCGCGTCTGTAACTCATAGCCACTCTGTCTGTTTGCATAACTTTCACAATGCTGCGGGCTTTCCATCAATCAACATTTGATACCTGGATCTAAACCAAAGTCAACATTCTGGTCTCTAATTCCACAATGTTTTATTTTATTTTATTTTTTTTTTAAATAAATTAACAGCAAATTACATGGGCAGACAACTATTGATGTACTGTTACATGATGATTACAGGGCTACAGTATGTAAGCACACTTTCAGCACTGTGATCAATACATGTCTGTCAATTTAACCCTCATCCTTTTAGTCATATCTCACAGGTGCTTTATTCTATCAATCCAATTTTTCATGATTTTGGCAATCAATTTGTTCCCAATGACTTTATATCATTGTTTTTTGTGTGCTAGTGCTTTTTAAAAAGACAAATGTATTGGGCACCCCAGTTAAAAGCACCCAGTTGCAGCCTATGCAGTTAAAATAGATGTTATAGAGGAGATGGGTCCTAATTTAAAGTATCACACACTATCAGGGGCACTCTGTCAGTCATTTGAAGGAAACAGACACCAATTTCCTTGTGTGCTCTGTCTATTTTCATTTTACACAATATGCAAATTAAGTCTAACTTTCCTAAAATAGTAATGTTTTTTTTTTTCTTTAGATGACATTAATTACAAAACTAATGAAGTTTTGAGAAGAAATAAGTTAACATTTTGCTATGATGGTTGTGTTTCACAGTAGTTTATTCTTGGGGTCCCAGTGGGTAGTCCTTGTATGTTAAATAGGTTGTTAGAATGATGGTAAACCTGGGGACACACCAAGCCGACATCAAAGAACTAGCGGTGACAAAGGCCACTACTTGCATTGCCTCACGTCGCCTTTGTTTTGGCCGACAAGTTGCTCTCTAACACACTGCAAAGACTACAGCCAGTGGCCAGTTAGCATGTACGTTCTGCGCCTGCGTGAGAGGAAATAACTCTCCACGCCAGCACTTCGCGGTAGCCTGTATTTGTCGTTCAAAAAGGGAAACGGGAAGACCGAGAACGGCAGATATACAAGCTGTTGTTATGATATGTAAATGAAACAAAGCGGCATTTGCCAACCATTTTCACACCACTCTCACTCACCAGATGACAATGTTGTTGTGAATATATCCGTGTATTGGAATGATTAGATGAGACAAAGATGAAAAATGAAATGTGTTTCTCCTTGTCTTTACTCGTTGGCTTGCTTTCCTCACGTCCTTTTCTCTTCTTGTGCAATGATTCGTGCTGAACAGCCAATCAGATGGCCCCAAACTGTCCCAACGACCAACCGTCGGCTTGGTGTGTCAGGGCATTAAGGACTGATACAAACTACGATTCAGTCACACATTAGTTGTGGATATTTGCTGCTTTTTACAAGTGTTTAGGGGCATATCTACCAGTTTCTTTGATTGTATGTGACACTAGTTTACGCAGGGTAGTAGCTCATGTCTCGTTGGAAAACCTCTTTTCATCCATACTGGGCTAGAATCATATTAAGGATTACGTATGACATTATTTTTTCCATTCGTAGAAGAAGACCGTGATTTGTTCCGTGCCGTACTGTTAATGATTAAACTGGTTTTAAGGAGCTACAGTTTTATCTTTCAAGGCCAGTCTGTGAGTGTGCTGGACCTGTTAGCATTGGTTGCTGATTGTTGTATTGTTTGGAATATTCACAGCACTGATTTTTTCTTTAAAGTTGAGATTCCTCCAGTTCCTTCTTTGACATAATGTCTTTTCATAGAAAGAATTTTTTTTTTAAATATGCCAGAGATTATTCTCCCAGAGGAGGGACATTTTTATGTGACTTATGTAACTTGGTTGCCAGCATGCTAGAGACTGATTTGCCATAAGTGGGATTCTTATATTAAGTGAGTAGTATAGTTCTTGAGGAGAATTAATTGGCTTGAATTAACTATAGCCTAGTTATGCATGTGATTGAATATCTTACCAGAACATCTAATTGATTATTCCATGCACACAGTTTCAGCTGACAGCACTTTTGGCTCTAAGGCAACTTTGCCATTATTAGAAACCTCAACATTTTCTGGATAATGAGGTACAGCCCCTTTTCTGGCTTTGTGAGACCTATATTGACAGCATTGTAGCTAACTATTGCTCAGTGTCTTAAAACTTGCAATTTCTTTGGACACTTTGAGACAACGGAAAGTTGTGAACACTCAGAGCAACATTATCTTTTATTTGGAGTCGTGATTTTGACCACCTGACGAATGTAAGTCCAATATTCACTCTCTCTTAGCTCTGGTCTCTACCAACTCCTGAGGGAAATATCTGGCACATTAGCTGCTAAATGCTCCACTATGTTCACTAGATGTTCACTAACTGTGTCCGTCTGTTGTTTGAGGTTTCAGAGCTTTTTTTGTGGCGACCAAAACGACACTATGAGTGAACCAAAACAGCTGCAGCAAAAAAAAAAATATAACTAATAGCAGCTCTAAAGAAAACACTCATTTTTAGCGTGTGCTTCAGGGTGTCGTAGGGTCACAGATGGAGTCTCCATATTTTCTCCGGAGGTGTGTGATTCGTCAGCTTGTTCTCCTTGTGTTTTCTCCAACATGTTTCCGATGCAGCTAGCAGTCGTTGATAGTGAAGATGACATGAAACAAGATGAAGACAGGCTCTGTAATAATTAATTATCTTTCTCCTGAAGCAAGACGAGCTGTTACTGTGTGAACTGTGTAAATTACAGTAGTTCACACTCTGTGTTTCCGAGTGCAGATGACGGTGAGGAAATTGCCAAAGCTTGCTTGTTGCTTTCCCCAGTAAGTTCCTATTTATGTATAGATAAATACAAAGATAATTTCTCATAAATTACCAAGAGCATGCCTTTCTCTAGCCTATTTTTGAATAGATATATTAACATTCTGTATTTTACAATCTCATATACAGTATATCAGATTTTAGAGCAGACTTCTATTTATAACCAACAGGGCTCTCTCCTTCCTTGCTCTGGTTAGATCTTAATGAGGAAGAAACTGCTCTGCAAAAATCCGTAGAGTTATACTCTGAATGACGTTGGACCTAATTGATTTGTTTAAGATTTTTTAACAAGGTATGGACAAAAAGAATCACGATCTAGAGATGCTCCAAGCTTTTAGGCTTCAAATAGGTTTGTTTTAGGCTAGCTATTTTAACATATCCACTCATTTATTTTCTATGCCTTCAGGGGAAAGTTAAGAAACATTTGTGCAAACAGTTATGCAAACCCTTCTTTCTGGTCAGCCGAAGACTTGTTCATCTTGTTGCAGCTTTTTGCTTGTCACTTTTAGTTTTCAAAATAGATGGCTTTGCTGTGGGTTTTTAAACACTCTATGGGTCCATCTATGCATATTCTGGTTCATTTTAAGTGAAAATGAACATTCATTATTGTAAAAAGATATACATATATGCTGCAACTAACGATAATTTTCACTGTCAATTAATCTGTTGATTATTTTCTCGATTAATCGATTAGTAGTTTGGTCAGCAAAATGTCACAAAATGTTGAGCGTTGTTTCCCAAAGCCCAAGATGACGTCCTCAAATGTTTTGTTTTGTCTACAACTCAAAGATATTCAGTTTACTGTCATAGAGGAGTAAAGAAACCAGAAAATATTCACATTTAAGAAGCTGCAATTTTTACTTGTTTTTCTTTAAAAAATGACTCGAACCGATTAATCGATTATCAAAATAGTTGGTGAGTAATTGAATAGCTGACAAATCATCGATTAATCATTGCAGCTCTACATGTATACAGTATATTTAAGATAAATTAACCTCTTTTTTGTTCATTTTAGCACAGGCTAATGTCTAAGATAATTCCAGTGCTTTCTGGTTATCAAAGAGGGCTGTGGTTCTGTTATGTTTGAGAATGGGAAAGGCTGAACGCCATGTTTTGACCCATCTTGCTTTGTGCTTTTCCATTGTTTAAAGAGCGTTTAAAGAGCAGACTTTATGACTTTAACAAGCCGTTAGGCGAATGTTATCCATTTCCATATTCTACAGTAGGCAAACAAGGAAAATGTGGCAGTTGTCTGCATGGATACATGGCTCTGACCTGAATGTGTCTGACCTGGTTATTGAGACTTGGCAAACTGCATCTCCCGCTCCCTCTGTCTTTCTCGCTCACATGGACAAACACACAAACAGACAAGCAACTGTATCTGATGCATAATATCTCTTTTTACAAGGGAAGCATCATCTTTCACAATGAGAGAGGTTTTAAGAACATC
The DNA here is from genome assembly GCA_916701665.1 of Sebastiscus tertius. NCBI lineage: Eukaryota > Metazoa > Chordata > Actinopteri > Perciformes > Sebastidae > Sebastiscus > Sebastiscus tertius. The sequence goes on from CAKAOH010039997.1 coordinate 17,707, forward strand.
TTTCAGTGTCTAAAACTGTCCATTTACTATTCAAGTTATAGTAAATACATTTGAGAAAACTAATTGAGTGCCACGCAATGCAAAAGGAAAGTGTGCTGTATACATTTTATATGTCTGGCTTACTAATTTACCATCCATTACTCTGATTTTTCCATTCTTGGCCATCTGCGGGAGCAGCCTAGATCATGAGCAGATAGCCCTCCAGCTCCTCTTGAGCTCTGTGAGTTGGAAACGTGACAAGCAACATTGGTCTGTGGCACTTGAGCGCGCTGTAAATTCATATCAGCATACTTGGTTTCACTGTAAACACTAATCGGCTGCTGCTCTCGTATGTCATGGTTCAAAATAAACTGTGATGGTAAATAAAGTAACTGCATATTTGAAGTGTCACGTGGGAGTGATCTTAGTGTAGAATGGTTCTTCCTCATGTATACCGCTGTTTTTTGTGTCTGTTGCATGCTGCACCACAGCAAAATGCTGTTTAAAGTAATCCAATTTAGATTTTTTTTTAAAATTTGAAATCTGAATAACTCTCATAGCGACTCGCAGCTTTGCATTAATGTCTCCCTATAATATCCATGGAAAGAGGAATGTCAGTCTGTAAATGTTGTGGCTGGAGGGTTTATGCAGGATTTGGACGGCCTTTCTTCATCCCCAGAAAGAGCAAAACATTTTGAAGTTTGAATGCGGTTTTCAACCAACAGAAACATTTCAAAAGCAGTGGTGGATGTGCAAAATGTCACCAAAATGTAGACTTTAAAACTTTTAATTGAAACAGTTGGCTGTTGTTTATTTGTGCCGTATCATCGTTTCCTGAGTCGTCATACTATGCGCCACGACAGGAAGTCATCATTTGCAGTTGCAAGGAGGCGTTATTGGCAGCTGCCGAACCATTAGTGCAGTGAGTTATGGTTAGTGCTGGATATTGCCTTCATTAAGATGATTGTTTCGTTGCTTAGGAGCACCAGAAACTTTTACTTGAATGAGTTTAACTAAGGCTGGGCAACATGACGATATCTATTGTCAAAACAATATAAAAATGCCTAGCGTTTATATTTTTCTGTCATTTCTAGCATGATATAGAATAGGCCTATATTACTTTATTTTTTCTGTATAATTTCTCTTAACTGTTCATTTTGCAGTCAAGTTCTTAAAATGAGAAAATACTTTGTACTTTTCATTTAATTCACACATAGAGTATACAACAATAGGCTTTACCATGTGGTTATGTCCTATAGACTATATATTTACTGAATTACCAGAAAACATGCAATATCGTGATCATTATCGAGATATGAAATGACCTATATCCTGATAGAAGATTTTGTTTTAAGTTTAACCTGCCAATGTTGCTGTACTGTACCTTTTGTTAAGGAGCCAAATATTTGTTTACCGGCAAGTTTGCATGTTTTAACCTAATCTGCTACCGTTGTGAAGAACCTGAAGGCTATGAAATAGACTCTACTGCTCCATAACCCTTTTGGTTATTGTGGCATTTTTTAATAAGGGCTAATATCATTGTTCGGGGCTCCTCTGTGCAGAAATGAATCTCATGGGCTCATATTTAACTGGATCTCATATTTAATTAAGAACTTACCGGCAGAGGGGATTTTAGAGCAGACTACTATTTATAACCAACAGGGCTCTCTGCTCCTTTGCCCTGGTTAGGTCTTAATGAGGGAGAAACTGCTCTGCAAAAATCCAGACTCCTATTCTGAACACGACGGACCTACATGTATTCATTGGTTTTATGCACAAAAACACATTATAATTGAAATCACCACCTAGAGATGCTCCAAGCTTTTAGGCTTCAAATAGGTTTGTTTTAGGCTAGCTATTTTAACAAATCCACTCATTCATTTTCTATACCTTCAGGGGAAAGTTAGGAAACATTTGTGCAAACAGTTATGCAAACCCTTCTATCCGGTCAGCAGTAGACTGGTTCATCTTGTTGCAGCTTTTTGCTTGTCACATTTAGTTTTCAGAATAGAGGGCTTTGCTGTGGGTTAGTAGCACTGTTTGGGTCCATAAAGACCACTCAAACATTGGGACCATTGTAGAAATGGGACATCAAGTGACGAGAGAAATGGTAAGAGAAGGGAGGAAGAAAAACTCAGAGCACAAACGTTGCTACTGAAGGCCCCCAGCTCAGTTCATAAAGCAGTTACTTAATTTGATAAGGCAGCTCTGCACTCTTTCAAGCACAGAAGACTAATATCTGCTACACCATGTCAATAAACAAGACCTTTCTGGCTACAAGTGTTTCCTCGGTTTCACATGGAATACCAAGCAGGTGAAATTATTCAATTAGCCTTACCCGACATGCATTTCACCATGCTGCGCTCATTTAATGGGCTTCTCTGCAACTGTGGCTCAGAAATTGACTTTCCTCACACGTATTTGAACTTTAACTGCAGGTAAAACCTTGGTTTTCTCTCATTAGACAAGTCTACCTCTACAGGAATGACATTTGTAAAAAAAAAAAAAAATCTCACCTGAATATGCTGTGCTTTCTGAGATGAAGTGAAACTTTTTTTTTTTTTCACATTCAAATTGATATTCAACGTCAATTGACAGCTGTGGTGAGCTCTCACAGGATACCCTGTTGCTGCACGTCTCAGCAGAATTGTCGTCAATCTTCGTGAAGCCAGGAAGTGGCTTTCTGAGACACAACAAGGTAGTCCATTAAAGGCTGTGGTTGTAGTTCTGATCATGAAACTTAGTGCACACGGTATTTGACCTGCAAATGGAAAATTTGTTCTTTAAGTGCAAGAGGAAACATACATTTATGGTTCAACAGCCCCAATGACATACAGAGCGGTGATGCAATGGTTCAGTTCAGTTGTCTAAACAACTCGGAGAGGAAAGAATTTGTAATGCGCTGAATAAATACAGTGTTTGTTTTAGAAAAATGCTATATATGCAGAACATTTAGTCACAAAACATTTTGTGTATCATAGAATCATTTTCATTGTGATGCATTCGTATTGTTGGGATGTTACGAGAGCTAATACTAAGGTACGAAGATGCCAAAATTCTGAAAATGTGACGGTGTTCGTTACTGTAGGTACCGGGGATCAGGGCTCCAGACAAATGCTGTACCGTCATCCCGAGCAAGATAGAAAATGTTCCTGATAATGCCACATTGTGAACAACAAATCCATGTTGAAATCATCAGGAGGAGAGCTAGTTAACGTTAGCTGTTAGCAGCCGGTGGGCAGCACAGTCCTGCTTGGTTAAATAATGGAGCTAACAGCTAATGTACAGAGGTTGCAGTGAGTTACATTATGATGCGGTCAAGCTTTATTCAGTGAAAATTACTATTGGGCAATGGTAAATGATGTTATCATGTAATGTAATGTAATCTTGTAAAATGTAGTTTTTGGCGAGAAACTTGAGCAGGATCATCAGAGATTAATAATAAATTTGCAAAAAACAGTTTTGCAAACGGTAATAAAGGAGTGTATGTTGAAGTATCAACTACTAAATTTCTGGTATCGTGACATCTCTAATTGGCAGTGAATTGTGATCAAAATCTGTTGACTTATCATGTGATTCACACCCAATATTACACAAAAAATCAAAGGTTGCTTACCATAATGACCTTTATCTAGTGACCTTTTCTGTGGCTGTTGATGATAGTTAGTTTCCTTTGCTCTACATTCACATACATAAATCGGTCCTATGATTTTATCAATACAGTAGGATTATAATCTTCAATAGAAGATGCACTGAATGGATGTTGAAAGTGTTGATGTGCAACAACTGAGTTGGGTATGAGGGTAGCCCACACTGATATTGTTGCATGAAGGACTAGGAAGGCAAAATGGAAACTTTTGTCTCCCTTTGTCCCAGTAATATAGTCTTTTCATTCATTCATTCATTCATTCATTCATAACGAAGCTGTTCTACTGTTGATTACTGTCATTCCTTTTTCCCTAAGATATGATACAACAAGGGCTGCTCTACATATTTTCTACATAGTGACATTTCAGTACTAAGTGAATTGCAGGACAGACTGTTTCCAGCTTGCACAAAAGGTCAGAAGATAAACATGCTTATTAATCACCTCGTTGCATGGTAGAGAGGACGTAACCTTTGGAAGAGGACTCCCTCATGCCTCGTCTTTGTCCCTCTCTGGGGGATCCATGACATCTCCATAACCTCAGAGTTGTGAAGACCTGAACAAATGAAGTGGAAATAAGACTGCATTCATTTGCCTTAGGCCCATCCGTGTCTAAAGAAATAACGTGGGAATTATTCATTAGAGTAATTATGATAGTCATCTCAAAGGGAATTGCCTAGATCCAGAATATTTGCAGTCCTCTGCACTGGGAGGCACAGGCTGAATGTACAGAGAGTAAAAGACAGAATAAAAAAGTATCCCATTACAGCTTAAGTTGGTATCAATTAGAGTTGGCTACATGAAAGTTTTGTTGGAATATGTACACACTCCATTTCACTTGATGAGAATATTATCAGTCCGTTGCATTGCTGTCAGCTTGTGCAACTTTTTTTCATAACCTCTTTAAAGAACAGCAGGCTCTTTCTACACCATTCAGCAACACTTATGTGAGATCCGTCAACAAAAGCATTCATCCAAGTACATTATATTTGTTTAGTTCTTGCATATTGTTGCTTACTGGTAATCCATTTTGTATTAGTGGCATTTTCAGTAAAGGAAAACTGTTTTACAACTTCAGCTATTCGTGCATTTTACAACTTTTAGGACCTAATGATTTAAATAAGGGCTATTCAAGTGTTCATACTGGGAAGTGATTTACCTCAAATACATAATCCGCTGATTTACAGACGTCTCTTTACCAATGTAAATCTACGGGAAAAAGTCTTTTTGGGCCCAATGGTATCACATGATGGACACGGAAGTAGTAATTCCACCGTTTGGCCACTACGAAAATTTGCTTCAAAGCCCGCCACTCTTCCTCGGGGCTTAGTTTTGCCACTGTTGGCTAGTTTACGTTTCTTCGGATGCAGTGACACAAAATCGATCGTTTTTTGAAACAAAAAAGTGATGTGGTAGACAATCTTGCACTAGTAAAAGCTTCAAAGCGTGTGGTGAGGAAATATAGCCCTGAATGAATTCAATGTGGATTCATAATGGCAGGCACTGATGCTTGCTGAGTGTGTTGAATGTAGTGAAATCCTATCAAATGTGGCGCTAAAACCATTGAAGCTCCAGAGACACTCAAACACTCACTATGGGGTAAGCAGAATATTTATTTTGGCCATTACAGCTGACAGTGTCATAACACATATTTACAGCCCAATTTATTTATGTTGTGTTTTTTTTCTCTCTCTCATTTATTTGGGAAGGTGGTCCTCGTAAATGTTTCAACAATCAAAAGTGGGCCTTAGGTTACAAAAGGTTGGGAACCCCCTGCCCTAGTGGACTTAGCCAGGGGCATGTAGCTGTGCGTCATAGTGTGTGGGAGGACTGCATCTTTAAACACTGTGTGTTTATGGTCAATACAGGGTATTGTAGGGAATAGTGAAACAGATAGTGGCTTGACTGTGAGCAGATCTTTTCCCCCTCTGCTGTCAAAATACTGCGAATTTGAATTCTTTGACTTTTTTTCAAGCATTTCCTTCAGTAAAGCAGTATTTTGTATAGTAATAAGTGTCCAAAAGATAAATAAACTGCATATTCCATTTTTTTTCTAGAGCTTCAGCTTGTTTAGTACATGCACATACTGTATATATGAGGCACAGTGGCCTTTTGTTGCAACAATAATACATTTTAAAAGAGATGAATTGCAAAGCCATGCTTCAACATACTTCTGATATAAAGAAATGTGTGTTACATGTAAATGTTGAAATACTGTACAAGTGTCATTGTTATGAGTTCAGTCTATCAGAGCCAGTCTGCTCAGAGTAGAGAATGGGGAAGATGCTGTAAAAGGGCACTTTGTCTTTGTCACAGATCAGATTACTTACCCTCATTTCACCACGAATTCAAAGAAAACAATCATGGTTTTGTTTTCTATAGTCACGCAAGACCACTGAGACCTAAGAACGCGGGTGAGAACCAAAACCAGAGGGAGAGCGAAACTGGAACTTCAGGTTCCACTGAGCAGCTTACCCCCGCCACAGATACTGGCAACACGGTTGTCTTTCTACCCTTTTCAGCTGTAATTCCAGCCATCGTTTCCTGTTCCTTAGCCTTTTTTTTATTCATGGATTGCTTCCTATGTTTGGTTATCAAGCCCTGCTTTGGGGGAAATGCCAGTGTTAACCGCCAGCAGTGGTAAAATAAGAAGATGGAAGGCGTGGATATGCATCTGAGCTGTGTTGTTGGGACTGCTAGGTTTGAGAGTTTAGAGTTTGGAGACATAGCTCTGTGTGTCTTAGTCAGTTGTTGAACTGCTGTCCTCTTAACTCAATATGCCACTGCATTATTGAGAAGCAGCAGTTCTCCTGTTGTGCTGGCTGCAGTTGAATGTGATGCTGTTAATGAGGCGCCCAGAGGAAAGGCCTCACTAGGGACTATGTTGTACACTGCTCTTAAAGTATAGAGATGTTCCCAGCCTTCCACCACCACTACACAAATATATTTTTTGTCAACTATACTTAAAATGAAAAAATATATAGAGTGCTGCAAGGATGACGTAATTTCTTTAACGCATTAACACTATTTTTAGGTTGTAGCAGGCTCAGACTTAAAGCTAGAGTGAAGATACTGGCATCATATGAAACTAGAAAACCTAAGGAATCCATCCACCAAACATGTCAGGAAGGAGGTTAAATAACGCTCCAAACTTACACTCCAAACTTACGCTCCAAACGTACGCTAAATTTTGGCAAGTGGCAAGACAACTGTTGTTGCCCGTTGGGCTGCAGTTTGCCATGTTATGATTTGAGCATATTTTTTATGCTAAATGCAGAACCTGTGAGGGTTTCTGGACAATATCTGTCATCTTTTTGTGTTGTTAATTGATTTCCAATAATAAATATACACATATATTTGTATAAAGCAGCATATTTGCCCACTCCCATGATAATAAGAGTATTAAATACTTAACAAATCGCCCTCGAAGGTACATTTTGAACAGGTAAAACATGTGTGATCATGATTAACTATTGACAGTCATGCAATTAATCGCAATTAAATATTTTTTTTAGCAATTAACAGCCCTAATTATTATTAATTAATTAGAAATTTAAATTAAAAAAAGTTATTATTTCAGGCATCTAACTAAAAACCCATTCAAAAAAACCCATTAACTTCCAGACAAGGGAACTGGAAATGATAAAATGCTAACTCATATCCGGGACTCATTCCTGCACCACTCTAACATATATAAATGTTTCAGGAGGTTGTTGAAGTCACATTTTCCTGTGTGTTACATAACCTGTCCACTATAGGAACTGTTATCTCTCAACAGGATATAGGGCGGCTACTGTTAGTCAACATCTACTGTATGTCTCCAACGTGCTTATTCATTCTGCACTGTTATGTGTCGGCATGCACTAAGTGTACGTTGGAGAATTACAACAAATCCCAGAGCACTCTAACATTACTGTAAATGGAGATCCTATAAAGATACAGAGTTTTGTGTGCAAACCTGAAGTTGCATTCCACAGCAGTGTGCTATCTTATTCTGGTGTGCACTCATGGTGAAATGTACTCAAGTTGTTGTAAAATATGCCGCTTAAAGATTGCATAACTTGACATTCATTATGTATTAACCCAGAATATGATTATTGTGTGAATCCTGCTTGAAAGCACAGAGGAATCAAACTTTTCTTTCTGCAGTGGTTTGTGGTGAATAATACCATGAATAATACAGAGGGATCTCCATGGGTAAAGGACATGATCCCATTTGAGAAGAGTTAAAGCTGCATTATAGGAAGGGCGAGAGAACAAGCCTATAGCCCGCTGGCACTCCGCCCTGCATTGAGGAAGTGACTTTTTCTTTCCTCTTCCTTCACAGACGGAGGCAATTCAAGTGTATCCCACAGGCTCTGTGGGCTGACGTTGTTGTTTTTTTTTTTTCTTTCCTGCATTGTTTTTGTTGCCGTAATCTGTGATATAAAATTTCAGCTGTGGCCCAGCAATCCTGTAACAGTTCACTGCAATCTGGATCAAAAGCTCCTTTCATAAGGCGAGAGCTAGCCCGTACTAATCACATTCTGCCATATCAACCAGACAACGCTATAAATAACACAAGCTGCTTGCTACCATCAAATGCTGCACTTTCACTTCCTCTTAGCCCATTACGCACAAACATATGTGCACACAAACAGACCTCCACACAGACACAACATGGTTACAACAATACCCACTATGCAGGGATTCGCAAACTTTGATATATTGCTTTGACTTGTCACAGATCTGCTTTGTGCACAAATCCCTTCTACTCCAGTTTATGTTGAATGACTTTATAAACATTATTTTTGTGGACATTATTTAGCATATTCTGTGTATCCACTTTGGCCCAGATGTCAAGCAAACATCGGACCTCTGCAGAAGTCCAGATCCGTTCTCTCCCACTCAGGTTAGCCTGTCGTTTACCTGTGTCCATCTTAACAAATTCCCGCGCAGGCAGCCTTTTTTTTGGTTCGCTTGGAAAGGGTCCAAGAACACCACTTGTAAGCGGTCTCGTACCAGTTGTTTTGGTCCTCACCAGAGCACGATTACTGCGTTGACAACTGCCCAGATGAACGGCATCAGAGTTCGATTAAAACAGTCTTGTGAAAGCGCCCACAGACATCTCAATCGCCATCTGTTGCTTTCGGAGCTTACTTTCAATAACTGATCTCTCACTTTGACCACAGGACTACCTTTTGTAAAGCCCTCTGTGCAGCTCAGCTGTCTGTTTTGTGCATGACTTTGGGGGTCGGAGAGCTGATCCTACCCTTGACCATAGTCTCTATAGCAACAGAGTTGACCCAGGAGGCACTTAAGTTACAGGGAGAGAGGTTGTGACAGGGAAGTGGTTTCCTGGCTCTGACTGGGAGAATAAAGTGGGAATCTGTGACTGGCCTGCCCTCTGGACTATTTCATTCACTGTTGCACAGAGGAAGCCACAGGAATCATTGCCAGGAGGCCGAGTCACATGTCCACCATTCACACATGCCCACACATTTTGAAATTTCTGAATAAATACAGCTAGTGTTGTTTAGGCTTTTAACAATTTCACGGCTATCAGGCCAAGCTGTTACTATAGAGCGCACTGATTTAAATGTGCTGCTTGAATAAGTAGGCTGAGAAAGAAAATCTCAACCAAGAGCTTAACATGTCTGGAAATCTCTATTGCATGTCTTGAACTTTTTAGATCAAAAGTCAAATGCTCTTGATGGACTAAAGCTGGGTGAATGTAGGCAGTCATCATTCCAATAACATGTAGGTCAGTGGATAAGCCTATCTATGCTGAAGGCTGTGCGGGTCTCATTAGTGCGCTGCCTTCCAGATTACTCTCGGGGGGCTTCAGCCGGCCGAGCAGTGCCACAGTTATCCAGCCCATTTCACTTTCTCTTTACTCTACAAGGAAGTTTCCCTACAAGGAAGATAAAGTAAAAACATCACTTTCATGGCACAAAAGAAAAGCGTAGAGAAACTGTAACTGATACTGTCATTAAGTATGAGATAGATGTTCAACACTGGTGCTGTGCTTCACTCTACCAGCAGTTTACGGAAGAAGTACTTCAGTTGTGCAGCTGTGAAGAAAGTGTTGTTCATTATGCAAATGTGAACAGCTGTTATGCATGGTTTAGAAAATAATGTTTCTGCATTTATCTGTTGATTTGTATGACAAATCTCTGGCCTAATTGGAGCAGCTGAACTTCCTCCTGTAAAGGTTGTTTATCTTGGAGGACTGTAGTTCCGAATTGGCAAAGTACCTAAGTCACAGGGTTATCATTCAAGATCTCCTGTTGTTTACCAGTTATCTTACTTGGCATGACATGGTGCAACATAGTTTTGTTTTTTTAAGAATAAGGCTGCTAGCGATATTCTGTATTTTTGTTATTGTCAACGAAGCTCCCCAAAAGACTAAAACCATCTGACTTACCTGCCCCGTCTGTGGCTCTCAACCTCAAGCCCATTTGTTTCTACTGAAGATATAAATCTTTTTTTAAAAATTACTCTAACCAATTAATCATCAAAACAGTTGGTGATTAATTTAATATTTGACAACTTCTCGATTAATCGGGTAATCGTTGCAGCTCTAGACCAAGTATCTACAAAACTAGTAACATTTCCATCAGTCTAAATTGTCCTTTGTGTTTAGTGCTAATTTCAAATAGTGCATGCTGAACTAAGATGGTAAACATAACCAAAGAGTATAGAAGCATTTGTTTTTTTGTTTTTTTACAAAAGGCGTTGCTGCCGTTTTGGACCGAAAACGCGTATTATATTAATAATATTTTATTGTTCAACACATGCCATTTCAGTAGAACATGACAATAGAATAGAAATAATTCGATTTTACTTTTGTACGGTACTTTTTATGCGAACGTTCTACCGGCGTCCGGTAGTCGCTTTCAGTCCAAAATGGCGGAAGCATGCCTTTGTTGCTGGCCGCTGATGTTGCAATGGAACGAATAATTGACTTTCACTTCTTGGCAATATACGCTCTTTGACATAACTGCTAAACAGTAGCGTGTTTAGCTCAAAGCAACCCTGTACTCCTCGCAGAGGCGCCAGCGTGGCTGTAGATTCAGATTTTCTGGTCATTTAACAGCATTAGATGAAGTCGTTTTGAACCCATCCTTCAAGTTTGAGATTAAATTCTTCTACCAGCTTTAACATGTTCACCACATACAGTCTCCCCTTCCTCAATTTGCTCTTGTTAATCTTTCACACCATATATATCACTCTACCCACAACTTTTCTCATGGCACTTTATCTGCTCTTCCTCTTGATAGCTTTTTCTTGCGTAACTCCCAATAACCCACACCTACTGTCTTTCTCTGTTAACCCACATCACACTCCCTTCTCCTCCCACTCTGAATAGCATGCGTCATCCATATGCTCGCTGCTTGTTACTCGGGGTGAATGATGGAGCCAAGCCCTCTGTCATCCCCTCTGGTGATAGACCAGATTACTCAGAGTATTTATACATGAGCTGCCTGCTGCTATAGCAAAAAAGTGTGTGGGAGGCTGACAGGCTCTTGGTTCCGCATACCTCATGTGAGTGTGGGTGTGTGTGTGCACGCATGCACCCATTTTTAATGAGTCGGTGATGGAGGGCTGGCTGACCGGTCCTCCTTTGAGTCAACTTTGGACAGATTTGAATGTTCCTTTTGGAAACCTTGCTTCATTATTATGAAATTTAGAATATCTCTTTAATATCATGACTAATGCAACAGTAGGCTATTGGGTCATATTTTGAGTAGCTCCAAAAATAGTCACAACTACTTCTCACTGTCAAGAAAAAGCACCTCTGCACACACATGCAAAAAAATTGCATATCTGATAACAAAGACAATAGTCAGTTCACCACATTTCAGAGTAAATTCCAGTTCCTTGTAGCAACCTCTAACACAAACATGTGGTCACACCCACACATAGTCTGCACCAGCAGTGTAGGTCAAGGCTATCACAATTTTTACAGCTCCGTTAGACAGTCAGGATACACAGTGTGTGAAGGACTCAGAGATTATGTGCTGCGGCGGCGCTCAGATTAAGACGAGGGGGAGGAAAAGTCACATTCTCCACATGCTCCAAAGGAACAAAGCCTCTGTTGACCAGAACACATTCCATAGTGTATACTGTACTCTGTCTGTGTTAACCTCGAGCTATAAAAATTATATATACATCGCTGTAGCAAGTTAAAGGATACGTTTACAACTCCCCTCCCCTCCCCTCCTTAAGCTCTCAACCGGATTGAAAGCTGAAAAGATTTTCTGGCTTTTATAAAACGTCTTTATTTTGCAGTAGAGAGAGTTTTGGATGAAACTAGTCAAGGACAAGGATTTACAAAAAAAACGTTGACTGATTCATGGCTTACTTCTTTTTGCATTTTTTATCCTCGGCTTCAACTCAAATGAGGATACAGCATACCCACAATAATGAACAGCTTCTCGTTTGGCCTACCTATGGGAATTTTATGGGAAATAAAAACAGAAATGAGAAACAAAAAAAATTTACAACACGTCAGGCTTCTCTGGGATTTTATTTAGTTTAGTGAAACCTTTAAAAAAGGAAGTACAATTCATATCTGTTATTTTTATTTTCTAATCAATTGTGTCGCCAAGCACTCATTCACCGAATGGTGACTCTCTGTCCGTGATCAGCTGCTATCTATATGCAAATTTGAGACCACATTGGCAGCACAATTCTTTGGAGGAAATGATAGGATTGAGCGTGCATGATGCAGCCCACTGCTGTTATTGAAAGGTCCTTCTACTCAAGTACCTCTTATACTATCTACTGATGTAGTTGGAAAGCGTTAGCGCACACTGAGCTCTCCTTTAGACATGATTCTGAAGTGGATATTTATTTTTAAGTGCAGTTTCCACTGAAATGAAACAGTTGAACCTTTTAATCGAACAGTAATGTTAAAGGGAAACTCCAGTATTTTTCAACCTGGGTGTTATTCACATATTTTTGTCCATTATGACAGTTTACTCACCTCCTCCATTGTGGAGATTTGGGAGACGCAGACTACAGCAAGTTGATCTGGGGAAGGAGCACAAACCTCCTACAGCTTTCCAGGAAACTTACATTTATTAGAAATTCCCTGCTTAAACACAGAAAGTAAACACAGAAAGTAGTCCCCTGGAAATCCCTGTAGCTGTGAAACAAACTACATAATGTTGTAGGGAGCTTCTATGTAAAATATTATTGTGACTAATAATGACAATACAAAATAAGAGACTAAAACCCAGGTTGACAAATACCAAAATTTCCTATTTAAAGAAGGACGGGAGGTTTTTGAGGATGTGTTCACTACATCGTTGTAGCTGTTTGATCAGATCCCTTTTCAAGTAAATTTGTCTGATTGTTACACTACATGACGCGTGCCATGTGTCACTTTAACTCTCCATCCTGAAAATGCCTTCTTGCGCTCTAATGGGTGATAAGTTATCAAACAAAACAGAGTTTTTTGCCTCCTCTTGTTGACTCTGTTGCCACGATCTGTTACGGCCTGCTCGTCAATTCAATTAAGTTCAATTAGAGCTGCAACGATTATTAGTTTGATCGATTAGTTGTCAAGTATTAAATTAATCACCAACTATTTTGATAATAGATTAATCGGTTTGAGTCATTTTGAAAGAAATAAAGTAAAAATTCAGCTTCTTAAATGTGAATATTTTCTGGTTTCTTTACTCCTCTATGACAGTAAACTGAATATCTTTTAGTTGTGGACAAAACAAGATGTCATCTTGGGCTTTTGGAATCACTTATCAATATTTTTCACCATTTTATAGACCAAACAAAAATAAAATAAAAATAATCGTTAGTTGCTGCCCTAAATTCAATTCAGTAAATAATTATTGACCTCGGAGGGCAATTCCGGTGCAGCAAGAAACATACTGTACATACGGCGGCAACAAAAACACTATAAACAACAAGTAATAGCAAAGTTTGCAAAGTGCAATGAGGAAATAAGTAGTGCAACAATAAATTGGACTATAGTTCATGGTCCTTGCAGTGGTTCTCAGGGAAAATTACAACCCCATGTAGTTTTGATTGACTGGAGGTGGTGGTGATGAGCTCATCATTTCTTGAGTCATTTTTGTACACCGGCTGCTGACAATGATCTGTACTGTAGAAGAAGAATACAAAACAACATATGGGCTCTGTTCTGACTATGAAGTCTGCAGTCACATGGTTCAGATGCACTGTTCAGATATCAAGATCAGTGTGTGTGTGTGTGTGTGTGTGTGTGTGTGTGTGTGTGTGTGTGTGTGTGTGTGTGTGTGTGTGTGTGTGTGTGTGTGTGTGTGTGTGTGTTATTTTTACACTGCACTAAAAACATCATATACGTGTTACATAGGAGGGATAAAAAAAAACTGTACACTTAAAGCTTAAGTGGTGAAGTAGCCCAAGACATACTGTACCTACCACTCCTCCTAATCCTCTACTCCCTTTACACATCTCTCCGTTTTCCCTCTCTAGTGCCTGAGGATGTCCAAGCGGAGCTTGTTTGTTCGTCTGGTGCCATGCCGCTGCTTGCGGGGTGAGGAGGAGGCGGTAACATCGCTGGACTACTCCCACTGCAGCCTGGAGACTGTTCCTAAGGAGATCTTTAGCTTTGAGAAGACCCTGCAGGAACTCTACCTCGATGCCAACCAGATCGAGGAGCTGCCTAAAGTAAGACACACACACGGATGTATAGAAACTTTATATTCCTCTATGGACACCATGAATGTATTACTCACTAAATATTGTCTTGCTGCGTGCATAAATAGTTTATCTCTTATGAAAAGCTTGCATTGTGGACACATCATTCATATTCATTTAGACAGAAGAGCTTTTGAATGACGCAGTTGAACTTTTAAGACAATAAGGACATTTAAACATCTAATATACTGTGCATTCTTGGTCAATTATGCGCATTTTGATAAAGAACTGTGTTATCTCTTCTCTTTCTCCACCAGCAACTGTTTAACTGCCAGTTACTCTACCGACTGAGCATGCCAGATAATGACCTAACAGTGTTGCCGTCAGGGATCGCAAACCTCATCAATCTCAGGGAGCTTGATGTCAGCAAAAACAGTAAGCAAAATCACCACGCTGTATGTCTTTTAGTTTAGGAGTGTATTTGACTGACAGGTTCAATGAGTCATGTCAAACTGTGGCATCAGATCACGTTGCTGAAACCTGAAAACTTGACCACACAGCTACCGTTTCAGTGATCTGTGAAGTTCAAATGTCTTAACTGTCCTAGTTGTCCTTGTGTTGTCATGACTGCATCTTGCATCAAACAGTGAAAGAATTAAAAAAAAAAAAATTGCCAAGAAAAGGTTACATGATTGATTCCATGTTTAGATTGCTTCAAAGATATTCTGAGGTAAAATGTCACAGCATGTTTCATTTACCACATGTTACGTCACGCAACTGCGTGACTCAAAAACCCCTTACGCGATTGATAAGGAAAGTGGACAAGCTCAGACTTGCAGATGCTATCTTCATAGCACAGAGTAGTAGCAGGGACAAAACAAAAGGTAGATGAAGCAGCTGCTTCTCACACAGACTGAGAATATCTGTACAACGTGCTCAATTCAAAGTGTCTTGTCAGTGGTTTCGTAGAGTGGGAAGTGACAACATTTGTCAAAGTGCGACACGTACCTCTTTGAAGATAAACATTCGTACTGTTGAATAGGAGGGAGGGCTTTGTACTAGAAATCCTTTCACTTTTGCCTGTTTGATGAAAACTTTCCGCTGTCAATGTTGTTCTAGTTTGAAATTTAGAACAAGAAACAGCTGCAGAATAAAGAGTCTGAAGGCTCGACAGCTCTCTGTTCTAATGCCCAGATGTACATAGAATCAATCAGGTGACTGTGCTGTTTTAAAAATGTCAGTATTTTCATAACATCCTGTTGCATATTCCTCACACAGGGTTTAGCTTCAAACATGTTGTCAATATTTTAACAGTAAAGGGGTAGTTCGGGTGTGTTGAAGTGGGGTTGTAAGAGGTACTTATTCATAGTCAGTGTATTACCTACAGTAGATGGCGGTCGGCACGCCCCCAGTTTGGAGAAGCAGACAGGAGTTACCACACGGAAGCAAAGCAATGTACTGCTGTGGCTGGGCCGACAGCAAAACGTATATTGATATCCACCTAAACTGGGAACTGAAGCCGTTGTATCCATCTATGCTCTCGCCAAAGTCACCAGACTCCATTGAAAAAAAGTGTAATTTTACCTCGCAGAACACGATCTGGTCTACCACTGCCTCGATCGGTTAGTTTGATTGTGCTATTTTGTTACTTTGATGAATCCGAATTAACCAAAGTCACACAATAACACAAACAAACTAACCGATCGAGGCAGCAGTAGACCAGCAACTCCTGTGTTCTGCAAGGTAAAATTACTGTTTTTTTCAATGGAGTCTGGTGGCTTTGGCGAGAACATACATAACTGCTTCAGTTCCCTGTCAGAAACAAAGACTGCTGTCTCATGGCAGGGTAAACCGGGCCTTTCTTTTGGGTGGCTAAAGTACCCTCGTGGGGTGGCTAAAGTACCCTGTGGACCCCCGTCCACAGCAGTGCATTGCTTTGCTTCTGTGTAGTAACTCCTGTCTGCTTCTCCAAACTGGGGGCCGACCGTCATCTACTGTAGATAATACACTGATTATAGATAAGTACCTCATACAAACCCCCTTCAAAAGACCCAAACTATCCCTTGAACATCGCTGTCTTACATTATCTTAGCGCTTTCCAAAAATGATGTTAAGCCCTGTCATCTAAAAGAAAGTGGTAACACTGCAGGTTACTGCATAAGATGGCTGATCATCACTATATAACCTTGGAGCTAAGCAGAACAGAAGAGGAGCATGCATGCTCAGCAAAACCCTTTCATGGATAGAGAAAGGTTAAAAAGGTAGTTCTAATATAAATGAATGAGTGCAGAGACAGCTTAGCTTAAACAAATGTTGAAGGATGTGGTGGTGTTTTCATGAAGCAGAGCTGCATATGCCCTGCTGACATTAAAAGTAGCTTATCCTTCTTCACAAAGCACTCTGTGCTAAGTGTTGTGGACACTAAACAAAGTGGGTGAAAATAAACCTTAAGATTTGATCACGTCCTCCTTTCTTCGTTCGCACATTGTAGATGTTTCATGAGAACTTGCAGACTATCACTCAGTGGTCTTTGTTTTTTTTCTTCTTCTTCTTCCTTTCCTGCTCTTTCATTATGTCACCTCGAGCGCTTGTCTCTGTGGTTGTTTAGAGAGGAAAGGTGCAGAGAGCCACTCTTAATGTATCTTGAGCGCCCACAATTCAGGCAGAGAGCCTTCCTGCTTGTACTCACAATCCACGGAGAACTCACTATCCACCTGTGTTTAACATTCACAGAGCCTCTCCTACTAAACACAGCGTTATCCCTCATCTTTCTGGTTTTGACAGGAGTCATTTGTTTCATGTCAGCGGTAATAAAATGGTTGAGATGGTGTTTAGCTGTCATACCTTAAAACCTTTAATGGTATTTATTGTTTTGATGTTTCTCTCTAGGTATCCAGGAGTTTCCAGAAAACATCAAGAACTGCAAAGTCCTAGCTATTGTGGAAGCCAGTGTGAATCCCATATCCAAGTGAGTACCACCCAACCTTGTATAATGGCCTAAATTAACTTAATTTTGGTTTAAAGTCCAGGTCCATTAGGTTTTTATATCATTCTGTAGCGTCCCAGTGGTGTTCCTTAAGTTTTCAAATCCAAACATTCACATTTTGGTTGAAGTACGTATGTTTTAGAGTCAAAATACTAATTTCCCAAGCTCTTCTAAAGTTTTTTCCCACATCACCAGACGTAGGTTTCTGCATGATGACGCTGCTACATATAAGGTATAGGTATATTCATCCTTACGCTACCAGTTTGGAGAAGCAGAGCGGAGTACTGGCCCAGCCACAGATGTACTGCTGTGAACGCCACATTATTTTGGATCCAAAAGTCTCACAATAACACAAACTAACTAACCGATCGATGCAGCGGTAGACCAGCAACCCCTGTGTTTTGCGATGTAAAATTCATGTTTTTGTCAATGGAGTCTGGTGGCTTTGAAGAGAGCATGGATAATGATTTCAGTTCCCCGTCGAAAAGGGCTGTCTGATGGCATGGTAAAGCTGTGAAAATATTCTAAATATAGCGTACATTTAAACTGATATTGATTTTTTTAAGTGGCTAAAATACATTTTTATGCTGCTCCCTTCCACAGCCGCTGTATCTCGCCATCAGGCAGCCTGGGGAACTGAAGCCGTTATATCACTCTCTTCAAAGCCACCAGACGAAATTGACAAAAGCAGTAATTTTACCTAGCAGAATGTGGGAGTATACATACAACCCCACTTCATAAAAAATAAGAACTAACGCTTTCAGTTATTTCCAACCTTAGAACAGCTAACAATGACTCATTTAGTCTTCGTTCACCTTATTGATGCGCTTACTCTTTGGTAACCTACGTCACTGCTTCTTGCTAACGGCTGAGTGGGCGTTTACATTTGAAAACCTCAGTCAAGAACGCAGACGGACCCGCCCTTTAATGTTGAGTGTGTATAGTTTTCTGGCGTTGCAGCAGTTTTGTGTGAGTGATGTGATTCCTGTTGTCCTTTATATGTTGCCAGGCTCCCAGATGGTTTCACCCAGCTCCTGAGTCTGACACAGCTCTACCTGAATGATGCCTTCCTGGAGTTCTTACCAGCCAGCTTTGGCAGGTCAGTTTGTTCTCCAGATTGGATCAGGGTGAAATTGTTTCAAGTACAAACTGTAACACTCAGACTGCTGACTGTGGTATTAAGTGTATGTATCAAATGGCAATGTATGAACAATGAGACAATATGAAAGGGGTAGTAGTAGTGATGAATCTACTGAGAATTGTTTAGCTGTCCGTCACGCAACTTTACTGTTTTGGTTCACTCTCACGGCTCTCATAGCGTCATTTTCGGCCTCAGCAGGTAGCTGATGTCAGCAAAAAAGCTGTAAAAACCTTTCGTACACTGTCTGCTCAGCACCAAACAGCAGACAGACATAATTAGTGACTAGGTGGTGAACATAGTGGAGCATTTAGCAGCTAAAGAGAGAAAAAAACTGAGCTAAAAGAGGGAATACTGGAGCAGAAACACAACTCCAGATGAATGATAATGTTGCTCAGTAACTGCTGGACGTGTAAATTATGAAACCATTTGCTAACACATTTGCCATATCAACTTAAAAGGTGTCAAAGTTGTCTTCACAAGTTATCTCCGCAGCTCAAAGGTGGCAAAAAAAATCTAGTTTAATAGGCTTTTTGGTTGAAATAACACCTGTGATTGAAAACAAAGACATCTTTCTCGGCTGTATGACAAATGATTGTTCTGGTGTACTTAACTTAGCATGTAGTTTCCAGATGACATATTCACATCTATCATTTTTAAGATGTGGTTCTTTTTTCTTAAAGGCCAAACAGGTTGTTTCATTAAACCAGCAGGATCAGTCATGCTCTTACTGTTTGTAGTTTACACAACAGTTAGTGCTGAGCTTTCTGATTACACAAAACATTTGGTGTGAGTTGCTCACTATTTCATCTTCTACTTTTGCTTTCTGTATGGTTACTCTAGTTTAGTACTACTTAAGTATAAGGGAATATTACATTTAATTTTTTTATGGTAAATTTATTTACCGCAAAACACCTCGTCATGTAGCTGCAAATTGCAAATGTCCCCACTGTGGGACTGATAAAGGAATATCTTATCTTATCTCTTATTATAGCTGGTTAATAGCAGATAAGCCTGCAGAGGAAATTCTGACTACTGTCGTGGTTCAAATATCTGAATGTGATGTGGGTGTCTTTATTGGGAAGTACAGTAGAATAATAGGGTGCAAACTAAGGCTGCAGTGATTCACCGCAGGGTTGTGCGGCGGCGTTGGAGAGTCATTTTAACGGCACATTAACTGCACAACGATTAACGTCTTTTGTTCCCTCGTGGCTGGGTTGTAAAGCTCTGGATCGCCGGTGACATGATAGGCCACCGCTGCATGACGTCTGGTTGTGTTTATTCAAAAGTTGATTCTGTTTCTACTTTTCCGCCGCAGACCGCTGCGTTTATTTTCAGCACCACCGCAGCCAAAATGCTACTACCCCCATTCATTCATTCTGAACAAATGGGGGGTAGTAGCGTTTTCACTGCACCGCCAGATCTGGTGTGAATGCAGCCTAACAATCAGAGTTACTATAGACAAAAATATTTGCAAACTCAAGTATTTAAAGTAAATACAAGTTACTACAGTATGAAGATCAGATTTTAGACCGTGTAATTTAAATATAAGTGTTGCTGTAGTACATAACAATTATGACATTTGGCTTTTTATTTGGTTGCAGGTTGACTAAACTACAGATCTTGGAGCTGAGGGAGAACCAGTTAAAGATGTTGCCAAAGTAAGTGGTTTTTCTACTTCAACATCAAACATACAGAGTGTTCCTTTTATTTACAAAATACAGAAGCGTGTCAAGAATGTTTTCCCCCTTACATCCTCACTGTCTCCTTCCTCTCACAACCCCTGCAGTGTCTCTGCTGTGTCCTCCATCCTGCCTCTTCCTTTTTTTTTTAACCATAGATTCACTCCCCATACCTCTAATTGTAGCATTAAATTCCACGGTGTTACATAAGAGCCCCCTTTGCTTGGCTGCTTGCTGTGACAGGTTTTATAATCCTCTACTGAGACAGTGGTGAGGGTTATTTCACCATTTGAGAAGGTTACAGACAGTGTCGCCGGGAGACTAAACGTCCCGCGAATATTGGAGAAAGCTCCAGGTGATTGTGGGGGGAAGTTCTTTCTGTCTTCTCTCATGCTTCACTTGACGCATCATCCCATTTTATGTCCTTCCCATTTTCTCAGCAAAACTGTATTCCCCTATTTGCCTTTTATTTTTTTATCCCTTCCTCTCTCTGGCTGCGTTTCCTTTTGTTATCTCACTCACTTTCCTTTTTCTTATTTTTCACTGACTAACTGACGGGCCAGCCGGCGCATAAAGTGCAGAGCTGCAGCTCGGAGCGGATCCTCTCTTCTCACTGTGTTTATGTGACAGAGGCCAGACCTGTTAAAGGCTGGAGCCCTGACAAAGAAAAGGACTAATGATCGGGAACGTTGCCAGAGCGACGCACAAGCATTTCAGAGATGTAAACAAATGTGTGCGTGCACAAAAGAGGCGCCGCAGAAGTCTTTTCATGCCTTCTACATAGAAAGTGCAGCCTCTTTTCTCCCAGTGCACACCAAGCACATGCATAAACCAAATGTTTCTCTGTATTTTAAAGAAGGATGCTGAGTTCCTCACAACTTGGGGTCATAAGCTATATTGTGTTTTTTTTATCGCTGGTGAACTCACTCTCTAAATGAGGCAGCACAGCTCATTCTTAGCCCGTTCAGCTCACATGGGGGGCTCTGGTGTTCATGCCAACTTTTGATGTAAGAATGTGACAAAGCTGGCTAATGCTCAAGTACATCAACATGATTAACGTTTTCATAGTGCACCAAGTACTAAAAACAAGTTTAAATCAGATTTATAATTTGTGCCGTACGTCTTAAATTTTACGAGGAGCCCCTAAAAACGAAACAGACTCCACAGTCGTGTTGGTGGGCCTCTGCTCTCCATTCCTGTGCTGCTGAATCTCACTGATGTTTGAAGGAAACGCAGTTAATCCCTGCTGTGAAAAGGATCATCCTATCTGTTCCCAAACACAACTCAGTACATCTCCATTTCATCTACAGCCACGGTCTCTTGCTTTCGTTTTATATAATGTGGAATTATTTTGTTGAACTTGTGATTCACGCTCAGGAAATTTAAATATGAAACAACTCTTTGTAGTCCTGATCTTGTTGACAAGTTGATTTGTGTCTCACAATTCTTTATCATGCCAGAATTATACAATTTTAAACTCTTAACCTCAGTGTGTTTTATGAACAGATCAGAGGAATTGCCTTCAACCAAGGGCTGGGCGGGTCATTTCATATCTCAATAACGCTTTTTATTATTTTATTTTTTTACTTTTTTTACAATAAACACACAAGACATGAAACACCCAGTACCCTTATACAAAATAACAGAAAAAAAAGAAAGGGGCTACATGTCAAGAACAAGTGCAAAGCTGCCAGACGACGGCAAAACAGACTGCCCCTCTAGGGTAAAGAGTGAGAAACAACTAAAACAACAACAAAAAAGAAAAACACGTATTGGTGGGAGACTGCCAGAATATCAGTCAGCATACAGAATAAAGCAAAGTTTGCACAGAATAAAGATGCAACATAGCAGCAAATCTCATGAGCTATACAATTAAGTCTTAAAAAATAAATAGTTTATAGGAAAAAAATAATTCACAATAACAATGTTATTACAATATCTGTTCGTAATTCATCTCTACCTTGTGCATTTTGTTTCTTTTTGAAAATTAATTACACTCAAAATGCGAGCGTAGGGAGGCGGAGAGAGAGTCTATAACCATAACTGTGTATATAAATTGATTTAAGAGATGCTGGATTATTTACACAACATTATCAAATGTGTAATCATTAACATGATATCAATATTTAATTTTTAAATATCACAGTTGTTGTCAACACCGGTATTCAAGTGCGAGCTCTCGAGATCTACGGGACCTATTTATTAGTAGTGCGTTTTGTACTTTACACACTGTCAAGTGTTAGTAACTGTTACACCGCCGAACGGCATGCTGGGTATAGCTCGCTCCAGTCGCTCGCTAAAGTACATTCAAGAGCTGACCGGAGATCTACGGGACGTATTTATTAGTCATTTTCTCGACAACCGTTCATCCAATCAACGTAACACTTGCCGGGTGAAGTAGTTTGGTTGTCAAGGAAGCTGCAAGCAGCAATACCGAAGGCCGAGCAATCAGCCCGTTCCAAAAAGGCACTTCTTGGGGTGCCCTGGTAGCTCACCAGGCGGCCCGGGCTATTACTATCAAATAAAGGCGAAAAGAAAGAAAAAGAAAAGTCACGTCTTAACGGGCACTGCACTAGTTGAGGGTTAAATTAAATTGAAATGAAATGCCCTCAAAGGCATCTTGTCAGTAGATTTTGAGGAATGGAAGAGTGATACTTAGTCACTATTGCTGCTCAGAGTGTGAAATAAGCCTCTTTATAAGAATATTTAACCAATTTTCTACCACTGGTAATCAGCTAAATATAGTAAAGAGTGTAAGCAGTTGAATAGTCCTGGTTTTTATCTGCTTGTTTACAGTGTAGCAGAGAATGTGAGACTGTGACCTGAATGTGGAGAGAAAACTCTGGAGCGAGGCTTAGGGCTAGCATACGTCACATTTTCCATTATTTAAAGCATATTTCTGTCACGCCTGAGCTGTAAAAGGTATTTATTTTCCCATCAAATTATTTAGTGAAAGGAGTAAACTGGGAGTATATATGCTATCCGAAACATAACATGAAAATTGACTTTTTGGTTTCCCTTTTTTTTTTTTTGAAGCACATGACCCACTTTGCTTATAATCCTGGCTGATTTTCCCCGTTGATTTCAAGATCTCACTCCCTGTCTGTCTGTGCTGTGCTGTGTGTCTACAGAAGCATGCAGAAGCTCACACAGCTGGAGAGGTTGGACCTGGGGAGTAATGAGTTCACTGAAGTGGTGAGTATCTGTCAGCCAGCCTGTCGATGCCCAGGGCTTTTTTTTTTACCTTTCTGGTGGTGACTTCGCCTCCTCCTTCCTTAATTCCTTAATCCCTTTCCTTCTCCTACATGTTTGAAGTTGCAGCTCTGGTTTTTTGCTTTTGTTTTCACTGCAAGATAACATTCATTAATACATAATAATCACAGTGGAATGAATAACTAGCATTGTGATTTATTTTTAGCTTGTTTGTGAGTTAAGCTCTTCATCCTGTCCCTGCCCGGCAGGCACACACACACACCCTTAAAAACTCACACACATCCATATCACTTAACCTCCTTTCTGCTCTTTACATCTGCAGCCTGAGGTGCTGGAGCAGCTGACTGGAATCAAGGAGCTGTGGATAGACGGGAACAGACTGACGTTTCTACCTGGGGTATAATATACAGTCAATCGTATACGCACTTTCAGAGGCTGCTGTGCCCCAAAACATCACCTTGAGATTACTCCCCCTTGATTTTCAATGTATGTGTCGACTTAAATCTTCATCAAAATGAACTGCAGTCAGTTTGCATCAGACTTTGAGCTCAGCGAAGAGAAGGAGCCGCAGTTTAGAAGAGACACTCTTGCTGGGTGAACACAATTAGAGAGTTTTACAGAAAACAATGCAGACCTTTGGGTTTGCAGATGTCCCTATAGTAATTACAAAAATCTGCAGCTGGGAAGTCATTCTTTTCCTTGAACATAATTCATTTATAATGATGTTTTCATAGTCAAAATGTGTTACATAACATTCATTTTTCATCCAGATGACCAGCTTGTTTGTAACTGGGTCATAATTGAAGCATTATTTCTTCTGCCAGCATCAGCTGTAATCACAGTCTGGCCTTTTTTATAAGCAGTGACGTCTGCTGGGAATATAAAACAAAACTGAATATAGCAACTGTTTTTGTTTTTATACAACATGTGTGTTTTCTATTTTAAAAAATGTAATAATTCAACCACGTTTGAGATAACATCCGGCTGCTACATAAGTTAATTTACGTCTCGGCTGAGGATGTTTGTTGATTGTTTTAATCCACTGCTTCTGTGTTCAACCAACACGACTGCCTAATCCTTGGATAATGAGATGTCAGTGAACATTCTGTGTGTTTATTGTGAGTCTCCTCTTATTTATCCAGATGCTGGGGATGCTAAAACAGCTGGTATACCTGGATGTGTCTAAGAACAACCTGGAGATGGTAGACGAGCAAATCTGCGGCTGTGAGAGTCTGCAGGACCTTCTGCTCTCCAACAATGCCCTCACACAGCTGCCAGGCTCCATCGGTAAAGATTACAGCGCGCACACACACACATCTAATTTGAAGCCCATTATGAAACACCTCAACTCTCTTTTAGCTATTGCCAATGCACTTCTCATTCCTGGATTCATTTCTGTGTTGTTTTGTAGGTGTCTTAAGTTTTGCTGCTGAGCTAAAATACATTTTCATAATTCTAAAAAAAGTGCACCAACTTTCAAAAATAGCTCTGTAAGGCATCATGACAGAAGAGGATTGCTGTTTCTCCAGTTACAGTTTAGTCACAGTGCAGAAGATGTTAAGTTTTAACCAACGAATAATCACAATTATGCCACACTTATGGTTATAAAACAAACAGTTATATTGCATAACACAGTTGCCCTTCTCAGGTACTGTGGAGTCTCTTTTTTTTCCATTTGTAAATACAATTTGAATGAATTTCTTTTTGATTTTATGATGAATTCACATTAGA
The DNA here is from genome assembly GCA_916701665.1 of Sebastiscus tertius. Taxonomy (NCBI): domain Eukaryota; kingdom Metazoa; phylum Chordata; class Actinopteri; order Perciformes; family Sebastidae; genus Sebastiscus; species Sebastiscus tertius. Next base: position 42,708 of record CAKAOH010039997.1, read on the forward strand.
TTAGATTACAAATAATAAGAAAACAACACAAGAATAACCAATACAAAGAACAGTTATACAGAAAATTCTAAATAAATAAATATATGTTCGAAAAGGAGTAGGCAGAAGTAAACACTTAACAAATAGGGCTGCAAGTAACGATCATTTTCATAGTCAATTAATCTGTTATTTTCTCGATTAATCGATTAGTTGTTTGGTCTATAAAATTGTGTTTCCCAAAGCCCAAGATGACGTCCTCAAATGTCTTGTTTGGTCCACTTGGTTGCAACGTCCTACCCCTTTCTATAACATAAATAATTAACTTAATGTTTACAACGTATACACTTAAATCATCATCTTAATATATGAAACAAACAAAAAAAGAGAGAGACGAGGCCTCTTCCTCGTCCCTGCACCTCTCAAACACATCATTTATTATCATTTTTTACTGGGAATGAGTAAATGAAAGTTAACATTTCAAGACTTTCATCCATATTCACATGTATATTCACAATTTAGATCTTTAAGGATGTAATGTGGATATGTGTAATTACTTGCTTCCTTTCATCCCTTGGGGGAAAAGGTAATGTTCATGTGTGATTACCATGCTGATTAAATCAGATGAGTCCAGATGCACGGTGCCGTGCAGTCAGAGTTGATTACTACTAAACTGATTATCGTATTGATGACAGTATGAATTAATCCAGTTAGTTGCTGTAATGGATACTCCTCTTTGTGGTGCAACAGCAAGTTCTAATCAATAACGGCCCTGAGCTGTTGTATGCATCATTTCTAATTCTCTTTTTTCCTCTAACAATAGGCTCACTGAAGAAACTGACTGCACTGAAAGTGGATGAGAACCAGCTGATGTACCTGCCAGACTCAGTCGGAGGGTGAGCGTAACAGCTATAGCTTTAATTTCAGCAGAATAAAAAGCCTCAGATCGGTGGCTTATCGTGCCGTTTTCATCTGCCGTCCCCCCGATCGCATACAAAACCTCTGTCTGGATAAATCAGATATTCCAATTAAACATAATGTGATGCTTTATTTGTTTTGGTCTAATGCTGATGGTATTGAGTAACTTGATTAGGGGCCGTGATTATGAAGTATGAATGACAACAATTGGATGTCATGGTTCTGAGTCATTGATTTATGGAGGTTTGCTTTATTGTGGAAGGGTCGATTGTAATCTAGGGCCGGATGACCCTCCAATACACTACAGATTAAATCAGCCATAGCTGTTCTCGGGATGATATTGTCTGCAGCAGACAGGTAAACCCAGCAGTCATCAACTGCTGAACATCCTGACCCTTCGTCTAATCTGAATCACAGTGGTCCAACACAAAGATTAGGCTCCTACTATTTTTTTTATCCGTCCATTAGAGAGACAAATTACGTTGTCTGACAATTACAAGCTGTACAGTTGTTTCATTCATTGTTTCCAAACAACAAACACTGTCAATTATCCCATATATCATGTTTCTCGTTGTGTAATTTGACACAGATTATGTGACAAAGCCTATGGTTTATCTTAATCCCATGCAAGGATTTTATCTTAAAGCAAGCTGATTTTTTTTTTTTTCCCCATTTATCCATAGCTGATTGTATTCAGTCCACTGTTGTTGCACAGTGTTTGTCCCTGTTTTATATTCAGCAGGGAGAGGTTCAAATCCTGTGTTTCGGGAGTTTGATGGTTCTATAACACCGCAGCTCTCCCGCGAGTCAGACTCGTTTTGCATCCGTCTGAATCCCCAGAGTGCTTTTGCATTTCTCATTGAGCAGAAAGCCCCAGCTGCGCGCCACTTCTGTGTCAACACGGGCCATTCAGTTTGAAATGTTGCTACTTTAGATTATGTTCCCATGAAGCTTTTAATGGTGCATCAGTGTTGTTGTAAATGTCTATTTCACTGTAACCGTAAGATATTGTCACAGTAGCTGGTGTGGATAAGAGAAGAGTTCTTGTTTGCAGTCATCTCTCTGAGAGTTTTCAGCATCATTTAGCCATTTCTTCTTTCTATATTTGAACGAGGGCACAAACAATTATATTGAATTATTGCCCAGCCCTTTTACAGAGCAATTAAGAGACATTTTGCTGCCTCATGCGGCCCAGTAATGAATATTTAGTCCTTATTTTACCACACTGGCGTCTCAAATCTTTGAGTTAAGTCTGCTGCAGCAGAAGTAACCCTAAGAGACCCACAGAGGCCAGTTTTTGCCGTTTTTAAGGGGATACAGGGGGTATTCAGAGGGGAGATAGCAGGTCAGCATCATATGTCACATAGTAGTAGTGTGCATTATCTGAAAGTTGGGAACCTAAAGATTCATTTGTTTCCAATAACAACTTCTCAGGTGCTTTGCATCAGGTTACTTAATCCAAACTAGGAATTAAAGGTCAGGGATATCTCAGCCTCTACTGCTACGATTTTGATCATCGGTCACTTTATGGTAGTACACTACTAAATCACATATAATAAAGAATAAAGTTCTTCAAACAAGATTAAAACTTGTTTCACATAGTATTTACTGTATATATAGTAATTACACCAACTGACAAGTCCTCTTCTTCCTCCTCTCTGCATCAGACTGGCCGCTCTGGATGAGCTGGACTGCAGTTTCAATGAGATCGAAGCCTTGCCCTCTTCCATCGGCCAGTGTGTCAGCATCCGCACCTTCGCTGCAGATCACAACTTCCTTACCCTGCTTCCCCTCGAGGTGAGTGTGCATAAAGTGTATATGTATGTCTGTGGAGATGTGTTAAATGGTGTGGCAAGCCAGTCTGCTCATCTGTAAAAGCTAGCCTTATTGGCTCATGGCTCTGCGTCCGCGGTTTCTTCCTCTTCTTTACAGATGGGCAACTGGAAGAACGCGACTGTGCTGTTCCTTCATTCCAACAAGCTGGAGTCTTTGCCTGAGGAAATGGGAGACATGCAGAAGCTCAAGGTCATCAATCTCAGTAACAACAAGTGAGTCTAGACTGACAGTGTACACGCATAATAAGAGTCAAGTTTAAGGACAAAGGTCATTAGGGTTTTTCTGTTTTTTCTATTGCAATGGAGAAGTAACTTTAATGCAAAAATCCCAGTCATTCTCTGTCTCTTTTCTCTGTTTCTTATCATTGGAAATTGAATCACTGGCATTTTATAGACAAATTGATTCATCAATTCATCAAGAAAATAATCAGCAGATTAATCCAAACCATAGTTTTTGCAGTCCATGGTTTTTTAAATTAGTGTTTTGAATGGCCTTCCTGCAGCCTTGCAGTAATTGCTTCACTATGAATTGCATAGTGTAACCTGATAATTACCAAGATGACTGAGTACCTTTTTTTGTACAGGTTGAGGAATCTTCCCTACAGCTTCACTAAACTGAGCCAGATGACTGCAATGTGGCTGTCTGAAAATCAGGTAAAATCCCATATATTATCTATAAATCACAAAAAAGGGTGTCACAAAAGGCGCTACTCAGAGCTGTCAGACGTGTGATGTGATGTGATGTGTGTTGTAATAGCAGCAGGGTTGCGTGACTAGCCGCAACAGTCAGCTGTAAGTGAATCCAGCAAGGCCAAGTTGCTCACAGGAAAACACATTCAAAATTCAGTAAACCACTTCCTGGACATTTGATCTAAACCAAATGTAATGCAGATCAGACTCAGTGATACTCTGCATTTTTTAAGTGTAGAAGGATCCCAATGAATGTCAGAAAACTTGTTTAAAGACAACAGTACTTGGTACTCCTTGGACTGTCAAAAACCCTGACAAATGGTATGACACAGATCTGAATGACAGTTTGTGAGAGAAAGCAGCAGCAGACTAGCCGGAAGTAAAGCAGACTTAGAGAGATCAAGGTCACCAGACAAGTTGTGTTGCTTGAAGTTTTGGACGTCTGCCTCGGCTAACGTGACCCTCGACAGAACACCAGATAAGCCTATCAGAGGTGGAAACGTTTGAGTCTGCTCAGCTCATGTGTCAGGAAGTTGCTTCGAGTCCCACTTTGTCATAGCAGTGTAGCTTTGTGTGGGAAAGGAGTTCTTGAACTACTCGTATCAAGCTTAGCAGAGGAGTTTTAATCTGTGAAAAGGCAACGTAATAATGGAGAAGATGCTGCAGGAGATTTTTAACGTGTGAATTCTACCGATATTGATATTTAAGAGTTTTAAAAAGGATATGTTATCTTTCTGGTGAACAAACTAGAATAATGAGACTGTTTCATAACATTTCTGTACCTCAATTTCTTGTCATTTAACGTCTGACATATACGCCGATACTAATATCACCTCATATATCAACCTGGTTGATTTATTAGTCAGATTCTTGACAGGAAATTATAGAGACAGGACTCTAAGGTCATAAGACCAGGGCTTTGTGATCCAAGGGTGACTAAGCTTTTGCCTCCAGGCTCTCAAAACATCATTCCTGTAGACATAAGGGCTGTCACTGTAGACTCTTTTTTTAATGGAGTCTTGTTTATTGGCCTTTTATTGATGTTTTTGTGTCGTCTTTGTGTATCAAAATTGTAATTTTCCTTGCCTTTATTGACTTGTAAAACACTTTGTGACACTATAAAGGTGCTACATGTATATAAAAACGATTTACTTGCTTTTAATCAGGAGTGCCTGTTGTGTTAGCAGGGCAGGAATGAAGTCCAACAGGCTTAGCAGCACTGAGACACAGAGGACACTGTTGGACAGGTGTAACAGTGGTCATGGGACCTAAGAGACATTGATGGAGCTTAAGCCAGCTTCACCAAGGAATGGTTAACAGGAAGAAACACCCAGAGGTGTTTGAGTAGAGTCTCAGTGAAAGCGAGGGACAGCGAGAAACTGAACTGTGGGAAATTATTGGTGCAACTTCTGATGTGTTGTTTCTCCCCATGTGTTCTCCAGTTGACTGGATTTAAGTAGATGTCGCAGCCCAGTTCACTTGCCATGCCAAAGCGAGGCACAGAGAACACCGGGACACTCTTTGAGCACTCTCTGTGTGTGTGTTCACAAAGCGCCGTTGATTGCAGATTGCAGCACACACTCAAACCTACTTTTTTTGTCTCTCCCACAGTCGAAGCCACTGATCCCTCTCCAGAAAGAGGAGGATCCAGAGACGCACAAAACTGTGCTGACCAACTACATGTTCCCCCAGCAAACCAGGACGGAGGACTGTGAGTAGTCGTGCATTCAAAAAGACGAATTATGAAAGAACATTGAATCAGGGCGGCCGTGGGAGACGTTGGTTAAATGATCCTGTTTAAATCAGTCTAAATCAAAAACCATAATAACTAGAGTATTCATTCTTCTTGCAGCAGAAAGCTAAGGCTTCTGTCTTTCACATCATCATGTTGCACGCTAGTGATGGCGTCATTACGTTGCGTTACATTCAGTAGAAAACATGGTGAAATGGCGCCGGAGTATTGCCCCATAATGGCAGTGTGTGATGACTGTTTGCATTATCCTGCTTGGTTTAAATCAATGTAAAATAAAAACCATAATAGCTAGAGCATTCATTTGTTTTGCAGCAGAAAGTTAAGGCTTCTGTCTTTCAAGTCATCACGTTGTACGCTCGTGATGACATCATTACGTTACGTTATGTGCAGAATGTAACAAAACTATCAAAACGGTTTTGCACTCAATCTGCTCATAAAATGAGAATATCTCAAAAACTAAAAAATGTGCATATTTCAAATAACTTATGGAGTGTTAAGAAATATTTGTCCATGTTCCTACATTTAGAAATCTTTTGAATCAATATGTTTTGTGTTTATTTTGTAACATTTTATGAAAAAAACGTGTCTGATTTTAGTATTTATTTTTTAAATTTATGACACAATTTAAATACTTTTGTCAATCATTATAGTTTATTAACTTACATAACCTTTTTAGCTTAGGTTGTACACATTTTAGGGCTATGAAGCATTTGAAGATACTCCCCAAAAATGACATCACAATAAGCAAAAATACCATTGTAGGCACTGGCACACCATTTCTATTTCTATAAAGCTAAAAAAAAGAGAGAAAAATAAGTGGTTTTGTAAGCATGTCCCTCACAGTAAATCATACAAATCTAAGCGTCAGGTAAAGGAAATATATTTCGATGCCAAAATCTCAAGCACCGCTATGACTACCGCTTCCCATCTTTAGCGTAGCAGTCTTAAGGGCGGCCTGCAGGGGTATCCTGTATTCATATTTTATGAGGGACCTCGTTACCTGAGACCAAAGCTGCAGAAGAAACACTAGTCGTCGTCGTCTTCTTGTCAAGCATCTGTTTGGTTTGGTTTGGTCTCCTGTTACACCAGACAGCAGACCCTGTTGCATCTTAGCTTTAGAGTAATTAGGGGTTCAAGATCTACGTGCTTGAACTAAATAGCAGAGAGTCAGCTGCTTGATTTTTTTGTGTCAATGTTAGTGCACCACCAGAAAATGCCCACATAGAAGTTACTGTATGTAGGATCTAGCTCCCAGTCATCTGCTTCATGCCATTTTCCACAGTTATCTACTGGGATTTTTTCCAAAAGAGCTGTATCTGTTTCCTCGTGTTTTCCTGAGAAGCCGGAATAAGTCATGACCTGACAGCCATAATTCTCTTGTACAACTTGTTGATATGGCAGCCACACACCAGGTGACTCATATTATCCACTGTGCATTCACACTCTGGCGTGGTGTGTTAAATTGTTGACAGCCAAGAGATCGTTGACACGGTCTGCTCTCAACTATTTTAGGTCATTCTGAGCCAACATCAGCTACTCCCTGCACAATATGTACTTTGTTTTTTTAAATTATCTCTCAACTTCTTAAGAAAATGTAGTTACAAGTTAGCAAACATGTGGCCTACACACATAGAGTATCTGTGTCGCTAAAGAGCTTTTTAACACAGGAAACCACCCAGACTGATTCACACCTTTAAAGCTTACAGGGTAACTTTGGTATTTTTCACCTTGACTCTATTTTCCCATGTTTTTGTGTCTAATTGACTGATGGGGACAACAGTTTTTGAAATTGGTCCAGTATTAAGGGAGAACTCTGCAGCCGCCAGCCGCTAAACGGGCTGTAATGTAATGTAATAGGGTCAGTTTAAGTTGTTTTTGCCACTGACAGGCTCAGATTGTTATTATAAGTGTCTGACAACATTATGGAAAGGACCCTACAGAGAAATAAAACCGTTTTCTGACCTTGCTCGGAGAAGCCTTGTTGTAAAACCTCACGTCACATCCACATTGTTGAAATAAGATACATATTCAGCCATAACTTTGAAAATCTTTTCACTAAAGCTACGCTTTCTGACAACACCGGTGTCTCATGGCACTCCTCTCTCCAACTCTCACTCATGTTTCCACCGTTGACTCTTCCGGCAACAAGTCACATGACTCAATAACAAACAGGAAGCGAAAGGTAAAATTCAAATTTCTCTGTAAGGTCCTTTCCATAATGCTGTCAGACACTTATAATAACAATCTGAGCCTGTCAGTGACAAAAATAAGCACTTTTAGTGGGCGTAAACTGACGGTACCAGGTTGCTTCAAATAATTACATTACAGCTTGTTTAGCGGCTGCAGCGCTCTCCCTCAATACTGGACCAGTTTCAAAAAGTGTTGTCCTCATCAGTCACTTTGACACAAAACATGGGAAAGTAGGGTCAAGGTTGAAAAATACCAAAGTTACCCTTTAAGCTTTAAAGGTGTGAATCAGTCTGGGTGGTTTCCTGTGTTAAAAATCTCTTTAGCGACACAGATTCTCTATATGTGTAGACCATATGCTTGCTAACTTGTAACTACATTTTGTTAAGAAAAATACCAACATTACCCTTTAAGTGACAGCTTTAAATAGCATAATATCAACTTATTTAAAAAGACAGTATGGGATATAGTTTCACTCTGATCTTTTTTAAAATGTGTTGCTTAGTTGATTATTGGTTTTGCAAAAATATGTCAGACTGGCAGACAGAGCAGATCACTAATGTAAGATGCTACTGCAGAGTTTCAGGACAGCAACATCATCACAACCACAATCACTGCTGCTATGACATCATTTTCATTGTAATCACGGTCTTGCTTCAACTTGTAGGAGTCATACAGGAGTAACCGCAAAGGAGAGCGATCGATGCTTAGCAGTTACGAATGTGTCATTAACGTGTTGGCATATTGTTTGCCAAATAATGTTGAGCAATCATTGAACTCATTATACTAATAATTAGGAAACATTATTGCTTATAATTTCATTGTTTGTTAACAGTAAAATAATATTAATTCAGTTTAATTCATTATAAATTTACCATTTATAAATCACGGTTATGTTAGAGTGTAACCGGAACTCTTTATTTAATAGTTCAGTTGGTGTTTAAGGGGTTAACTCCTGAATTTCAAGTTCCTCCACAGCTCATTCAGTTTATTGGCGTTCCTCATGTAGTCTTTGCGCCATCTTGTGGTCAAAGTCAGACTTGTATGAATGAACTTCTGAAGCCTTAATTAAAAACTAAACAGATGATCCTGCTTTTATTTCAGACATTCCCAACTCCGACTCCGAGAGCTTCAATCCAGCTCTCTGGGAGGAACAGCGCAAGCACCGAGCTCAGGTGGCCTTCGAGTGTGACGAGGACAAGGACGAGAGAGAAACACCCCCGAGGGTTAGTGTCAAACACTTGTTCACATAACAGGGTTTCTCCTGGCTCAAAATGAGGCGGAGGTGGTAACAGAGATAGTCAGTGGCAATGTCTATAATGTGAATCCCTGGATATTAAATGTTCAGTTTTCTGTAGTGATCCCTATAATATTTGTATCACATGACATGGTTAAGCTGTTTGAGAATACGATCACAAAAACTGATAATATCTTGTAAAACAATTTGATTCTACTGGCAAAATATTATTTTTAAATTACATTTAAAAATGTATTTAAAATATAATTGTATTGTAAATAATCCCCTCTCATACACTTTTACAAGACAGCCTTTTTTATATAGTTTATTTAGATTGTTTTACCTCCTAATTTACATTATTTGCTTTTATCAGTAGCCTATTTGTGGCAGTCATGTTCTCAGATATATTGTAAAGACCTAATACTGTGTTTTACAGAGATGTCTGTTTGAACTTTTGTATTTGATAATGTGGGAAAAACTTCTTCTATGAAGACACGCGTCCAAGTTTTATAGAGAGCAGGAGGCGGGATGAAATTTGACGGAGGTGGCCGCCTCATAATTCTCTGTGGGGAAAGAAAAAATGCAAACTGCAAGGACGTTGTTGTGTTCACAAGTATTATTTTGCCATACAATATTCACTTTGATGTCTGTTTTCATGTAAAATGTCCCTTCCTTTCTACAACAATTTCAAGAAAATATTTAGTTTATTGTCAATTTAAGGAAATTGCTTAACAGAGGTAACATTAGTGCCTTTGTAAATATGGGAAATATGATATTGAATACACCTCATTCGCCAGTTAATTCCCATTTCACCTCTCCTAGTCTCACTCCTGTCAAAACTGCATCCAGATGGTTTTAACAGTAAGTTTGTGGGTATTTGTCCTCTTCCAGGAGGGAAACCTGAAGCGCTACCCTACACCATACCCAGACGAGCTGAAGAACATGGTAAAGACAGCCCAGTGTGTCGCTCACAGGCTGAAGGAGGACGAGTCGAGTGACGAGTCGGGGAAGGACGCAAAACCAATTGAGAGGAACCACATTGGAGTGCAGGACGTGGGAGTTAAGGTCCGATATTTTACTTGGAAAGAAATCTTGCTTTGCCTTAAGATCCTCTTTAACACACAGAGTATTCTACGTGCAAGTGATTGAACACTTTCAATACATAACGGACCTGTACTGTACTGTTTTTGTGCAGGTGATAGAGGCTCCCTGTCCTAATGGCACAGTATCTGACATGGATGCGCAAGTGTCTACCATCACATATACCCACAACCCCTCTGCAACAGAAGCGAAGGACACTTCAGAGTCTTACAGCTCTCAGAGGGTCCCTCTCAAATCTTCAGAGGGCTCTATGATGAACCACGAGGACACACTGGAGGTGTTTAGTCCTCACAATTTAACAAACAGCAAGCACATTACAAAGTTTCAACTGCTTTAAGAGCATAATTGTTTTTGTCTCCAGGATTCTGACGAGCTGTCTGATGAAGAAGAGGAGATGAAAATTGCAGAGATGAGACCCCCTCTTATTGAGATCTCCATCAACCAGCCTAAAGTAGTGACTTTAAGTAAGGACAAAAAAGGTAAGAAATTTCTTTGAGTGATTAAAAATATTGTATTTTAAGCGACAGTGTCTAGATATGATACGCTAACAGTGATGTTTCTGATTGACAGATGACGCAGACTCTTTGCTGGATGACACAGTGGCCAACAGCAACCAGAACAACAGCAACTGTTCGTCGCCATCACGCATGTCTGACTCGGTGTCTCTGACCACGGACAGCAGTCAGGACAACTCTCTGTGCACCCCAGAGAGGGAGGCGAAGATGTCCTTCCTACCAAAAAGCCGGTTTGTATGATTCTTCAACTAGGGGTGCAACGGATCACAAAACTCACGGTTCGGATCGTATCACTGTTTTATCATCCGTTACATCTTCAACCTTTCAACACAGAGTACAAAGGAGAGTCTTCCTCGTGTCGTTGTTCCAAAACCTGATGTACCTCCTTCTTTGTTTTAGGCAAGAGGATGAGAATATGAACCAGCCTAAAGACACCACCCCTCTCCTCCATAATGGTAATGGCTCTGAAACGTCCCTTCAGGCCCTTTTAAAAACCCAGCAGACCCCGCCAGAGAAAATGGGCGACTACGACCTGTCCATGGAAGCCAGGCTGGCCTTCATCGAGAAGGGAATTAACAACGGCATGGGAGAAACCTACACCAAGTGGGACCAGATCAACATGAACGTGTCCAAGTTGCCGACCGACAACATGGTCCAGCTGGACGAGGTGGACAAAACCAAGAATGGTTCGGTAACCCCAGAGGATTTGGACAGCAAGCAGCAGGGTTTTAGCAATGACAACATGGAGCATTTTCTGAATGGAAACCAGCAGGTCAGTGACTGCATCAACAGTCTGGGGAACAAAGGCCAAGCGATGAGAGTCGAGACGTCTGCCGCGCATGTGGCCTCGACAGGCGTGACAGCCAGCAGTGACATGTCGCTGTCTCGCAGCACAGAGGAACTGTCTCCGGAGAAAAGGTGCCATCCCCCACAGGTGATGAAGTCTCACAGTGTCAGCAACATAGAAACAGGAGGCATGAAGCTGTACGCCTTCGAAGGGGATGATGAATCTTATGACACAGCAGGAATGAGGATGGCGGGCGCCGGGCCAGGAGCTCAGGGCCAGAGCATCGTCCGGAGCAAGTCAGCCAGTCAGTTACTCAACGACCAGACTCTCCAGATCTACCCCGGATCCTCTGCATCTTCCTCAGACCTGCTCTCCTCTTCTAAGCCCCCTGCAAGCACCAGCAGATACCCGGTCTCCTCCAGCATGGCCATGGGCATCCCTCCTCCTCAGTACAATATTCAGTACACAAGCAGTGCCATGCCTAAAGAGGGCCTCTGGGCCCAGAGGACGCCCATGCCCCCAGAGCACCAAGGCTACCTCCCTCCTCCTCCACACTCACTAGCCAACACCAACTACTCCAATCGTAATCAAGCACCTCCGTACCCTCTACAGAGCCAGCAAAGGGGGCCTCCCATGGCTCCCAAAGCCTCTGCGGACATGTGGTCAAAGGAGAGACTTCACTCTACTGGAGGCCAGGTAAGAAGCAGCACTCTGCAGAGGCAAAGCAGCACCGCCTCCACAGTCTCCATGGGCGACCCGAGGCGCATACAGGTACCCGACGGGGAGTACATGACGTACAGGGACATTCACACCCTCGCCAGGGGGCCGCTGGCGATGAGCCAGGCCATGCAGAGGCCCCTCTCGGCTCGCACTTACAGCATCGATGTACCGGGGTCTTCCAGGCCGCTCTGCGCCAGGCCGCAGCCCCACGAGCTTCCGGAGAGGACCATGTCTGTCAGCGATTTCAACTACCAGCAAAGCAGTCCCAGCAAGAGGCCCAACGCCAGGGTGAAGTCTGAGCACTCGCTGCTCGACGGGCCTGGACAGATGTCGGGAGGAGTTGGGCCAGGAAGGGTGCCGACTGACTGGAGAGACCAGGTGATGCGGCACATCGAGGCCAAGAAAATGGAAAAGGTAAAAAGTACTTCTTTAATATGATGATATGTTATTAAATACAGTTTCAGGGTGGAAGTGGTGTTTGTTTTTGTAAATGTTAACCGATCACACTTACAAGAACAACAGTATGAATACAATCATCCTTACAGGGGAGCACAACAAGGATAAAGTTTCATATAAACTTCCCATAGAGCTGCTATTACATTAGTTTAAATTACTTAGAAGAACGTATCTGTAAAGCCTTTATTTTAAAGGGTTGTTTCACCTATTTAAAAAAGACATCTCCCCTGCCTAGAGCTAAACAAATCCGTGTATTTTACCAACTTGGAGCCGGATCCGATATTGGGGTGTCTTGAAACCTGGGCAAGTAAAACCAGACTTGTCTCCTTAGATACCATTACGGATATTTGACCCTTTAAAATATGGAGTTGGAAGTTTACCCGAGCCTACTAACCCAGCTGAATGCACAATATTTCTGCATGTTTTGTCTGTATATGCCGTAAACCTTTCTGTTGTGTCTTTTTATGTCGTCACTCATTTGGTGGATTGCATGGCCACGCCTGACATGTGGGTTGGTGTCTCTGTTCAGAATGCGCTGTCTCGCTCCTATAATTCCCATAACGCTCCGCTGAGCTGGTCTCACTACGGCAGCTGTAGGGATATGCATGCCAGCCAGGGGTCTCTGGTCTTTAGTGCCAGGGACGGACAGCCCTACGGAGCTCTGGGCTTCTGTGTGAGTACAGTGTGTGTGAACTTGAAGTCAGCCTCCTGCAGCTCATACTGAGCCGGGGCTTCCAGTTCCTGCTACTTTCACATCCTGTAGAAGATAAGAAATGTCTGTTTCCTTCTCTCCTCCATGTTGAGAAGCGATCACTGAACCTCAGAACCTTTCACTTGTCCTTTTTATAGGCAAGTGAAAGTATAATGTCTCTCCTAACGTCTGATTTCTCACGACCACAGACCCTTTCTAGTACATGTGACTGTCTTCTCTGAGTGAAAAATGGATGGATTCTAGTTTGTTGTGTAGCTCCTCTTAGCTGTAATGCAGTTGTTTAAAAGGGGCCTACTTCTTTTTTGTACCATCATGCAATAGTGGCTTTACTGCCTGTATGATCAGAGAAAGAGCAGTGTCGACTGACTGAATTGATGGAGGCTGCCACAGAGCTAATTTATTTAATAATCTACTTCCTCATTAAACATATGCGTGGCTTAATTCATGTTGTCGACCACATCTCATTCAAGTAATGAAGAAAGATGTTTCTGTCTTGTTGTTGTGCAAAAAGAAGCTTGTGTTTTTTAGTGACACATTTACAGCACGTCTGTATTTTTCTCTGAATCCAGCTGGCAGCAAAACGTGTCGCCCTAAGCTGTGATGTAACAGGCTTGTTTGAGGAAATTGAGCTTTTCCAGGCCAATCTCTTCATAAAGAAAGCCTTAATTTGAGGCCAAGTTAAAGGGACGGTTCTCCCTAAAAATCAAAAAATGTAGTGCTATTTATCCATCTAGATGGTTTTGTTGTGAGTTGCAGATATCAGTCATAGAGATCTCTCCAATGTAATGGATCTAGATGGCATAGATCAGCTTGTGGTGCTCAAAGCAGCAAAGAAAATAGATTTGAAAAACTCAACGGCAACATCTCTTTCCAGAAATCATGACCTGGTTACTCAAGATTATCCACAGACCTTTTTGTGAGCAGTCATGTAGGAACTCTATTCTTTCTACCCAACTATACCCGCCAACTGCATCACTGCACAGAAGGAAGCGTGCTTCTATACCAGAGATATTATAGTAAACTAAAACTCAAACTAAAACGAAAATAAGCAGTGAAAAATGTTTTTAGTAAACTGAAACTAAAGATAAACATTTATCCTTTGATTTAAAAACTGAAACGATATTGCTTGCTTAAAAAAAACAATAAAAATAAAATAAAAAATTAACATAAATTAATTTCAGTTTTAGTATTTTTTATCTATAATATGTCACAACCGAAAAGATTAAATATTAAACATTATTGACATTCCTACAGAGTTCTCCAACAATGTGTTTTGTAAATATATATAGACACATACTTCTGAGACATTATAGCTGGTACAAAAACAAACTAAATATATAAAAACTAAACTAAACCTTTCTGGAAAACTGAAACTAAACTAAAACTAGCAAACCCACTCTGAAAACTAACTAAAACTAAACTACAATTAAATCGAGAAGTCAAAACTAAAATCAAATCAAAACTAATTGAAAATGAAAAACGATTATGACCTTGTTCTCTACTTGATACTGCTAGCGCCCCCTAGCACCACAGAGCTGGCTAGTGTCATGGTACATGTCCACAGGGGCGTTTTTTATCGCGAGGGGACGCGACGCTTCCCAGCATTGGACGCTTGGTGTGCTGTCCCTAGAAACAAGGCACTCGGCTCCTGATTGGACGAACGCTTTCCCGCCGTTGGCTGCTGCTCCCAGCTTTCAAACCGGAACCAGTATGGAGGCTCGTTTGGAAACTTTCTTCTCTTATTTCATGTAAATAGTTCACTGAAATGTGTTTCTGAAAACATTTGAGGCGAGAAATAACCCATGCAGTTGATGAATCCGTCTTTATTTTGGATCGACAACGTTTAGTTTAAAAGATTCTCGGGAGTTTCGAGAGGCGGCGAGTCGCGTCGGACGCCCGTGATTTACATAAAGTAGCCTGGACATCAACTTTATGCAAATAAGGAGCGGGCGTCGTGACGCCTAGTCTCTCGAATCGCGACGCCACGCTACCAGAATGCATTGCACGGCTGCTTGCATAGACAATGAATGGGGAGCGTGGAAAGCATGGAGCCTGTGGACACGTACCGTAACAGCTCAGCCAAGGAGCATTAATGTTTGCACATCATGCTGTCACAAGCACAAACCTCTCGTCCATGGGTAGACGCACGCTTCCTTATGCGCGGTGATACAGTTGACGGGTGTAGTTTGGTAGAAAGACAATAGATTCTACATGAAACTGCTCACAACAAGGTGTGTGGATCATCTTGAGGTCATGAGTCGTTGATATCTCCAACACTCTGCAACTCACACCAAAACAATCTAGATAGATAAATAGCACTACAGGTAAGAGGAGGAATATGTATTTTTAATTTGGGGTGAACTGTCCCTTTAATAATCAGATATGTAATATCATGTATGGTACAAAACAGCCCCTTTTGAACCTGCCAGGTGCTTTAACATCATAATCATCCTCCCGGTGTGCGTTATCCCTCCACCCTGCCACACTCCCATCCCGTGATTGTAATGCATCTTGATTCTCCTCTCTTTTTTTTAACTGCACCTTTTTAAATCCTTATTTTGCTCATTCATTCATCATCGATCACTTCAGAATCACTTCATATCCTCTCACTTTGTGTGTGGGGGATGAAAACTGTGTTTGCAAAAGGTAAGTGGTTAGAGGTGTGTGATTAGAAAGTGGGTATTAGAATCTGTAGAGGAGGAATAAAAGGCTAAAGATGCCTGTGAGTGTTGTTTAACCCCTTCCCAAGATTCACCTCATCTCCAGCAAGCTAATATTCAGAATGATATAGAAACTAAGCACAGTTTAATCTCAATTTCTCATCATTTTAATCAGATGTGTCCCTTTCACCTCCCCTCTAAAGCAACACATCACTGCCTAACGTCATTACCGGACATGAGAAATGTTCCTGTCACTATCTAATTGTCTGTCTTGTCTATAATCCCGTGTTGTAAATGAGTTTCAGTGGAGTGAGGAGGTTAGGGCACAACGTTAATGACCATCACTTTCCTCCCTTTCAGGACGATGTGTTTCCACAAGGGCAGCAGAGCTACACCATGGACCCCCACAGAAAAGTAGGTTTAATATGTTCACACTTTTAGCTGCAGAGCAAATGTCACATTTTAAATTTTAAAAACAACAATAACTATAACAATGTGTGTTTTTGTTTGCTAGGTGCCTTTGATGAACGGTCAGATGGGCCCTTCTGTTCGTCCTCAGGTGAGCCAGGTGTCCATGGCCCGCCACCCTTCCAGAGAGCAGCTCATTGATTACCTGATGCTCAAAGTCTCCCATCAGCCCCAGGGGCCCCCACGCATCCCCAACGACTCACTGCAGCAAGAGGTGAAGGATGGTGTTTGTGTAAAAATCACTTGAAGAAATACCCAAGTGCCAGTTTTGAGGATATTCTTTATAGTTTCATTGAAAGAATAATGCTTTTTCACTTTCTTGCCGAACGTTGGCTGAGCAGATCAATACTCTCGCATATCTGTCCATTAAATATGAAGCATAAAGACTAGAAACTGGGGGGAGTGAACTTTAGAGATGCTAGTAGGTGGATTTTGTTGGCTGTAACTTCATATTTAACAGACCTACAAAAAGGTTTTTCATGCGTTTTCCTGCAAATGTCCAGGAAAACGTGACGCATGTGTTAATTTTCGTTCTAGTCTTTTCAAAATAAACTTCCATTTAAGCAACAAAACTACTTAATAACACCGTAAGCAGCGCAACTGAAGTACGGAAGTTACATGACATGTCATGGCGTGTCTTTGAATCTGATTTTGATGAATTTTGTTTATAGTTTGCAAGCCAGTTAAAAAAAAAGCGACCTGGTCCCTGACCTCCTGCTGTGGCTCTTCAAGACGAATGTTGTAAAATTGTGTAATTACCAGTGAACGACTAAATGTCTAATGAAAGTGTGTGGGTGTGTTTCAGATCCGTGTGAAAGTGGAGAAGAATCCCGAGCTGGGTTTCAGTATATCGGGAGGAGTAGGCGGCCGGGGAAATCCCTTTCGACCAGACGACAATGTAGGTTCTTATTTTTTATAGCACCATACTTAAAAGGATAGTTCCGGTTTTCCATAGTCGGTGTATTACCTACAGTAGATGGCGGTCGGCACGCCCCCAATTTGGAGAAGCAGACAGGAGTACTGGCACAGGAGCAAAGCAAAAGAAAGGCTCACCTGGAAAAAAAATCAAGATCAGTTTAAGTGTGCACTATATTTAGAATATTTTCACCGCTTTATCAGACAGCCGTTTCCAACGGGAAACTGAAGCCGTCATCTATGCTCTCTTCAAAGTCACCAGACTCCTGTGACAAAAACAGTCATTTTACCTCGCAGAACACGGGAGGTGTTCGTCTACCGCTGCCTCGATCGGTTAGTTTCTATCTGTTCTTGTGATTGAGGCGGCGGTAGATCAGCAACTTCGGTGTTCTGCGAAGTAAAATGACTGTTTTCGGTAATGGAGTTTGGTAGACTCCTTATAATCCTTTTAATAAGTATTTTATTTTCACAGAAGTTGTTGTTGTACACCCACTGAAAACATTCATTACAACTTAGCGGCTCTTAATATGTATGATTGATCTAATATTTCTACAATATATGACCTGATTTCAGGGTATATATGTGACGAGGGTTCAACCTGAGGGACCGGCGTCCATGATTCTTCAGCCTGGAGATAAAATCATCCAGGTATTCTGCCCCTCTGAACAAAATACCACAAAGCTCTTATCAAAGTTATTGGTTTTATTTTTCTCCATGTGAACCAAAACATCTGTCTCCTCTCACAGGCGAACGGATACAGCTTTGTGAATATCGATCACGGGAATGCAGTGGCCCTCCTGAAGACGTTTCCAAGCACTGTGGATATGATTATCATGAGAGAAGCGCAAGCGTAGACTCAACTCAAACTGACCTCTGAAGCGGAGGAGGGGCGCACGACAAGAGAGACGGAACACAGAAATTTACGTTGACTCTCATATTTTTATACACGGAGGAGACTGACCTGTTGATACCTGTTGGGACTATTTATAGTAGAGATCTTCATAGCCTTGATTAAAAACGGGGAAAACCACTGAATGTAGTGGATCAAAGTGAGACGGCGGCAAAACCTCTGCAAGTACGAGTCCTCAAAAGGCCATCACTGTGGTATATATATTTTTATACAAAAGAAGCTGAAGATATGACCTGCTCTGATGCAAATAATTACTGTGGTCTCTGTACAGATCATCTTTTTTTTTTGTCCAAAACTCATAAATTCGGTTTTATTTCTGCGGATTGACATGAATTGACCACTCGGAGGGGGACGTGGCGCCCTCTCTTCTGTCATCCAATTTGCCTTTTTTCTTTTACTTTTGATTCAAGATGTTGAAACCATTTTCTGGTCTGCCGTGCGATCTTATACGGAGGACAATGTTACGTGCTTTTCATGTGGAGACGAATGTAGATCAAGGAGGTGTTTTTGAGAGAACGTTTCTCTTACAAGATGGAAGAGTTGAGAAGAGGAAATCATCCACCCCTGCTTCCATAAACCTGTGAACGCCCCTCCAAGACGTCCTCCGTTCCCACCTAAATATCCTCACAGCGACTGCTCTGCATATCACCCAACCATCACCACTACCGGAGCTGTGCGGATAAAAACAATCCTTCGCAATATGAATGAATCACAGCTGCTCAGATTGTCGGAGAACTGCAGTCTGCACATGTGATCATTTCATAAAAGACTGGAAAATGGAAAGGAAATTCAAATATTGGGGGGAAATGGGAGAGGAGAGGTGTAGCATGTGTTTTGCTCGGCCTTAATCTGTTTTTGCCAAGCAGAAGATTTTGTTTAAAGTTTGACAATTTGGGAAATACGCTTATTCGCTTTCAGGCAGAGTGTGAGATGAGAGTGGTAGCTTTTCCGCCAGTAAGCGAATAAGCGGATTTCCCAAAATGTCAGGAATATTTCTTTAAGCAGGGAAAGATACGGCGGTTATGCTAGTTAACCAAAGCAAGTTTTGGAAATTGTGGACAGAAGGCAAAAAGCAGGAGACAACTTGAGAAAGCTATTTGAATAAGAACCGGTCAACGTTTCACTCATGTGTGTGTTTTTATTTTTTAAGGGCTTCATCTTTCAGGCAGACGTCGGAGGAGACGAGTTGTTTGTTTTGGTTTCAACATCTGTCCGTTTTTATTTTCTTACATGGGAGAAGACCACAGTTTGCCTTTTGTGTCTATAATAATGTTTTATCGTGCTTTTTAACTCATCACTTTGGAGCAGTTTGTCAATTTTTCTTTGCTGTACAGAGAGTAGAGTTTGGGAGAAAACAAGTTGTCAAGTGCCATAGACCTTGAACTGTTTGAATAAGGGGAGGACCTTTGACCCCAGAAGCAATATCCACAACCTTCTGAGTACATTTGCAGCATATGGCTTAAAAAAAGCAATATTTAAAGCCTTTATTTTCATTCAGAAAAACAACAACATCAGATAGCATTTTTAAAAAACACAAAACACACAATCTTTTAGTAACCACCGATGATTTTACATGATTTTTTATATTGTGAGAAGAATCATTTTTTGTAATGAAATAGCACAGGAAGTATATAAACGGCAGCGCGTAAAGAAAAAAAGATTTCTCTGCATTGTGTAAAAAGTGAATGTTGTGTCACTTTGCCCTAAGAGCTTTTTACCGTTTGTTGCTTTTAGATTATCATAACTCCTGATGTTCATTCGTGCAAAAATAATCAACTTACACTGTTTTGAAAATCAGCTGCATCTCAGAACATTCCTGATGTTTGTGAAAAAGATCTGTCAGAAGGAAAAATGTGTTTTTTAAAAGGCAACTTCAAAGTCTCTGTGCACCTCTCTGCTAATATTCATTCACTGGTAAATAGCTCTTCAGTGAGACGTGTTTCCAAAAGAGATGGAAATGATAAAATTCACTAAGTAATGGCCCCATAAATTTCAACAATACATTTGTGACCACTGAATTTTTTTGTACAATATATAATAGAAATTTTATCCTGCAGTGTTTCAACTTGTTTACAGTAGATCGTGTCATCTGCTGTTCCCATATGTAGTTAAGATTGACCCATATTTTATGCTTGTGGCACTGTCGAACCAAAAAAACACTGTGGTAATTAACAAAATTAAATATCCCTTTTGATAATAACAATAATAATAATAGTGTTTAAATGTAGCTGAATCTAAAATTGGTCCATTTTATTCATAATAATGTGCATTTCCCAAATTTCCTCACAGAACGTAGTGTTTTTACACACATGAATTGTTTTTTTTTATATAATTTGTATTAATTTTGTTTCTGTTGACTTTCTAAGAGTAGAGGGAGGGGGGGACATTTCTGCGGTAATGGTCACTTTATATTCAAACGTTACAGTCTGACATCGTAGACAATCTAGGGAGATAAAAACACGTTTTCTTCATTCATGTCGGTCGGTTTTTAATGCTCCCGTATTGTTCTTATTTATTTAGCAGTCTTTTTAGACCTTACTAATCAAATTGTAAATACTCTTAAAAAAAAATACACACATCGAGAAAAGAATTAATGACGGCATTAGTGACTTGCGATTGTAAAACCAGCAATAAATTGCAATGCAGAGGCACTCGTTTTAATGTATAGCTAGTATTTCTAAGGTTTCTCTGGAAACGGCCACAGTGAGGTGATGATTGATTGATCGATTGATTGATATGCATTTATCCAACATTCCAGATTTTGTACATAATTACCTGTTTCTGAAGTAACCTGTGGAAAATAAACTAATGCTCTTTAGCAACGATTCTTTATTCGTCTTCATTTCATCCTATCTGTTTAAGCCTGCACAGTAAATGTACGTACAGTACAGAGTGACTGTGTGCATTCAGGCTGCAGTGGTTACAGTATGACAGATGTACACCGTGGTTCAATTAGGGGTATTGCACCAATAATCCCAATATTATGAGTTTAACTCCTACTTGCTGATGAATCATGCTGCTGTATGTAAACATGACACTAAAGCTGACGGATTATATGTACTGATGTGTGGAATTAGAGAAGGTTGTGCAGATTTTAGCACTGTGGCCTCACAGCAAAAGGGTCGCAGGTTCAAACCCGGTTTCTGCGTGGAGTTTGCATGTTCTCCCCGTGTTAGCGTGGGTTTTCTCCGAGTTCTCCGGCTTCCTCCCACAATCCAAAGACATGCAGGTTAATTGTTGACTCTAAATCGCCCTTAGGTGTGAGTGGTTGTCTGTCTCTTTGTCTCTGTCTCTATGTCTCTGTTTCAGCCCTGTGATAGTCTGGTGACCTGTCCAATGTCAGCTGGGATCGGCTCCAGCACCGCCCGCAACTCTGAACAGGATAAGCGGTTACAGATAGTGCAAACTCCTCCTGCTTGTTTCTGTAACCTGTGTGTTGTATTGTTCATCTTGACTCTGTTGAAGGTCTTTTTACACACTGCAGGAAGAAGCATTGAGCACCCTGTTGTGAAATATCCTCTTTTTCTCCCACAATAGTTTTCATTAAAGTGTCGCAATTTTTAATATGACTGATGAATGTTGAGAACACTTTGTCAGGAGCTGAGGATGAGATAGATTACCACCTACAGAGGAGAAACCTTTGTTTTCTATAACAACATGTCTGTAGCTCTGGCGCCACCTTCAGGCCAGACTTCGCTCGTTTTTTGAGTTGGGTTTGTTTTTGCCAAGAATAGCAATGTTTCTTCCTCCATTTTCCATCCTTCCAATATTGACATCCTCACAACATTACCACCAGCATGGCTTCACATTTTGAGTTGTATTAGTATAGTATGTGTGGAGGAAGCATCATTTTTGTTCATCTTTCAAACCTAAAGTAACACGAAATACTTATATTACACAAAACTGATTCACTTATGAACATGGTGGCAGAATAAACCTTTTAAATGCATTAAAACCTATATATAGGTATATGTAAATTAACCCTTCCTTTATAGATTTGTGTTGCTATAAAGGAGGTGTGTGCATTTTGACTTTTTCTTTTGCAGCAGCTAAAGGCCTCGGTACGCTCCGTCTCTCCTTTCTACAACCTGTCCTATGTGTTCGTCTTCTTACGTCCCTGAACTCTTGGATATGTGGCGATGCTTTAATCTTAGTTTAATGTATATGAACTGATTGCACATTATGTGTAGGACGGTACAAACTCTTTAACATGATGTGTTGTATTGTTATTGTGTCATCTGAAGACTGTTGAAGGTCTTTTACACGCTCCGTACTGCAGGAAGAAGCATTGAGCATCATTGTTGTCCATTCAAAATGTCCTCTTTCATCCCTTAAAATGTTGTAAAAAACCAAAAGTATTATATTTAACATTTTGGCAAACTGAGACGAGACCAGACTAGAAAGGATAAACCATTTTTGTAACAACATCAACAGCATCTCTGGTGTCACCTCCAGGCCAAACTTCACTCTTTTTTGGGGTTGTTTTTCTGCACGGTGATATCCAAGAATAGCAATGTTGTTTCACTACTTTCATCCTTCCAATATTTATTGCATGTAATTATTAATTCATCCTCACTGCCAGCATGGCTACAGACTTTTAGTTTTATTGTATTTTCAAACCTAAAGTAATGTTTTAATACCTAATGAAATACTTATATTACACAAAATTGATTCACTGATGAACATGGTGGCAGAATAAACCCTTTAAATGCATCAAAACCATACATAGGTAAATGTAAATTAACCCTTCCTTTATAGATTTGTGTTGCTATAAAGGTGTGTGTTTACAACCTGTCCTGTGTTCATCTTCTTACGTCCCTGATCTCTTGGATATGTGGCGATGCTTTAATCTTAATTTAATCAAGCTTAATGTATAACGTAACGTTAGGAGGTTTTTTTTGTTATATTTTTATTTATTTTTTTTTCTTATAACAAAATAAAATAAAATGAAATATGGATAAAACAAAATGAAAAAAAAGATCAAATAAATAAATAAATGAAAAATAAATAGATAGATAAAACAAATAAAGAAAACTTTAAAAAAGCCAACATAACTGGGCAAAGATCAATATCATGTGACTTTGTACAGTGTGAGTGCTTGAGAGGGGTAGCTGGCTGTCAGTCCGGGTGCAAATCAAATTAAGGCAAGATTAAAAAAGAATAAGATAAAATAAATATAAATAGATAGATAGAAGTAAAATAATGATGGATAAAAGGACGGTGTTTAAAAGGGTGATGGATAAGAAGATGATGTTTTAAAAGAGAACGATGGATGAAAAAGATGATGTGGTTGTATGTGGTGTGTGCTTAATGTATATGAACTGATTGCACATTATGTGTATGACGGTGCAAACTCTTTAACGTGGTCTGTTGTATTGTTATTGTGTCATCTGAAGACTTTGAAGGTCTTTTACACGCTCCGTACTGCAGGAAGAAGCATTGAGCATCCTGTTAATATCCTCTTTTTCTCCCACAATAGTTTCTCCTGTCAGTCAAGTCAACTTCCTGAAGTGTTAAACCTGCAGTAGTCAGTATATTTTTGGCATAATTGGGCAAAAAATCCATAATTACCTTTCAGCATATTGTAATTCAAGTGTTCTGAGAGATAACTAGACTACTTCTCCTCCTCATAGCTCTGTTTTTAGGCTTTAGAACATCTACAGGTCATTTTTGAGAGAAAGCGTTCCTATAGGCTGTGCTCTGGTCATGTGACCGGTAGTTTGGCTTTTACATTTTACAGCTAAACCGTGCACTACAAGATGATTCTGAAAACATTTGAGGAGAGAAATAGGCATTAACGTAACAGAATATTGATTCATATTTGATCAGCGCTGCCTAGTTTGACCGTTTGGTCGGAGTTCGCGAGTGTTTGACAGCCGGCTCTCATAGACAGATCAGCTCTTACTGCTTGTTTTCCTCCGGTCTGTGAAATCTTGCAGATACTGTTAGGAGCACCAGAGGACACAGAGGAACATGATTTTTTTCAGGTTACCTGTTTTTAATGTATTACTGTCACAATATAATTAATAGTTTTGTAAAAATAACTTTTTTTTAAATCATATTTGCTCCAATCTCGCGTACTTCAGCTTTAATCTGTCAAAACTGTATAAATTGTTTATACAATTATATTGTTGTTTTAGTCTAGCTTCATCTTTTATATTGAATATTGAATTAATAAAATATATTAAAATAATTTAGAAATATAATCAGCATGATAATAGTAAATAAAAGTAATGGAACACTATTGTTCTGAATATTATAATTAATGTGGGGAATCATGTCAGTCAAGTCAACTTCCTGAAGTGTTAAAGTGGTGTAACCACTATTCAAAGAGACGTTTTTTAACTAATTGTGCATCAGTAAACCAGTGTGCACTTCCCCTTTAAATCTCTGCACCTTTTGTTGACTTAAGCATTTCTGAATCTTACAAACAGTCCTTTAAAAAAAAAAAAAAATGTAAATAACCACTCATTTTTTGTTTTTAATATCCCTTTGTGAAAAGAAAATCAAATGACCAAAAGATACACTATTCAAAGAGACGTTTATTAACTAATTGTGCATCAGTAAACCACTGTGCACTTCCCCTTTAAATCTGTGCACCAGCTGGACTTCCTGCATCACAAGTCCCTCCCACTTCTCCTCCACATAACACACTGAGCTCTCTGCAGGTCTTGTGACTCTGCTGCTTCCTGCATCAACATGACCACTACTGCAGTGAAGTTCACACTACTACTGCTGCTGGCTCTGCTCAGCTTCTCTCAGGGCCGCCAGAACTACAACTACATCATCGATGAAGGAGAAGTAGAGGAAGAGGCTGAGCCTGTTGTTCAGGCCTCTAAATTTGGATCTCTGTGGCCTCTGCCGCAGAAAGCTCAAATCTCTGAAGTTGCATTGAAGCTGACCAGCTTCAGCTTCAAGATAGTTGATGCCAAACAGTCAACAGCTGGGCAGAGCTGCAGCCTCCTGCAGGATGCATACAGGAGGTAAGAAACTACATTGTTTCATTTAATGCACCGTGATGCATTCAGGGACTCATCCTCCAGCATGGTAAACATGTCTCTCTCTCTCGCTCAACAGGTATTATGAGTACATATTTGGCAGCAGTAGGAGACAGGAGTTGATGAAGAGAAGCAGAGGAACAGGTCCAGCAGAGGTCACTGAGCTGCAGGTGTGGATCACATCAGCTGACTCTGAGTGTGACGGTTATCCTGGTGTGTCTTCTGACGAGTCATGTGAGTCTCTTCTCTTCTCTTCCTCATTCATATCATAATGCACTTTCAATTATCAATCTCTCTGCTGCACTTGTGCAAAGTGAGAACTAACTAGTGCACATTCACTAGATTCCTTTGTATGAAACTTTATTATACCTCCAGTATGTTCCTCTACATGTCGGAGAGAAATACATATACTTTACATTTAGCTGATATTTCCACACTTTTACTTAAGTGACACATTTTCAAAGCAGGACTTTTACTTGTAATGGAGTATTTTTTATATTGCAGTATTGCTGGTTTTACTTGAGTAAATTATCTTAATACTTTGCTGATGAATTATAATATTTATCTATTGCTTTTTAAGAGATATATATATATGTGTATATATATATATATATATATATATATATAACCCCAAAAAGCATTTTACTAATATACAGTGGTGGTGGTGGAAAGTACTAATAAGTACATTTACTCAAGTATTGTATAATTTTGAGGTGCTACTTTATACTACTACTCCACTACATTCCAGGGGGAAATATTGTACTTTTTACTCTACTAAATTTATTTAACAACTTTAGTTAGTTTACAGATTTATATTGTATAGACCAAAAATATGATGCACTGTTACAGATTAAACTGCCAAACAGTATCCACTTGAATTACAAGTACTTTCACTTTTGATACTTAACATTTAGCAAATAATACTTGCATACTTTTACTTAATTGACATTTTCAAAGCAGAACTTTTACTTTATAATCTACAGTGGTGGTTGAAAATACTAGTAAGCACATTTACTTAAGTACTGTACGATTTTGAGGTGCTACTTTATACTTCTCCACTATATGTCAGAGTGAAATAGTGTACTTTTTACTCCGCTACATTTATTTAACAACTTTAGGTACTAGTTACTTTACAGATTAAGATATATATATTAAGATAGACTCAAATGATGCACTGTTACAGATTAAACTGGCAAACAGTATCTACTTGCATAACAAGTACTTTCACTTTTGATACTTTACATTTAGCTGATAATACTTGCATACTTTTACTTCAAAAGTGACATTTTCAAAGCTATAATGGAGTATTTTAATATTGCAGTAATGATACTTTTACTTGAGTAAATTATCCTAATACTTTCTCCAACACTGACGACTACATGTCAGAGGGAAATATTGTACTTTCTACTCATTTAATCATGAATCATTCTGATGCACTTCTGCAAAGTGCTAACTAAGAACATTTTAAGTACACATTTACACATTTCCTTTTTATGGAACTTTATACCTATGTTCCACTACATTTATTTAACAACTTTAGTTACAGATTAATATTTTATAGACTAAAATATGATGCGCTGTTAAAGATTAAACTGCCAAACAGTATCCACTTGCCTTACAAGTACTTTCACTTTTGATACTTTACATTTAGCAAATAATACTTGCATACTTTTACTTAAGTGACATTTTCAAAGCAGGACTTTTACTTATAAAGGAGTATTTTTTTTATGGCAGTATTGCTACTTTTACTTGAGTAAATGATCTTAATACTTTCTCCACCACTGCCTCTGCGGAAATGATATTTGCATAATGTTATCTGCAGGCTTCTGCTGATGTATTAGGATATTTATCTGTTGCTTTTTAAGGTATTATCCTCCCCCATAAAAGCATTCTACTTTATAATATGCAGTGGTGGTGGAAAGTACTACTATTTACTCAAGCACTCTGCGATTTTTAAGGTTCTACTTTATACTTCTTCATCACTACATTTCAGAGAGTAATATTGCACTTTTTACTCCACGACGTTTATTTGACAGCTATAATGATTATTTATCAAATCAAGATTTGACATTACAAAAACATAAGCGTAAAATATAACACATTTCAGATGTCTGATTGTTTGCAGTTTCACCAAAGAGGCCCAAAGAAGTAAAATAATCTCACAAAACCCAGCAAAGACTACAGAAATTCTCCCAAACGAATACTTTTCCCTTTGATACTTAAAGTACATTTTACTGATAATGCTAAATACTTTTACTTAAGCATTTGAATGCATGGCTTTTAGTTGTAACAGAGTATTTTTACATTGTTGTTTTGGTACTTTGCATTACTTTACCTTACATTTTACAACCAGACATGGGGCGTATATACTCATGACTTGCCAGTGGAATTAGAGATTACCTGGACAGTAGATACTGTCAAATGTTTAAAGCCCACCTGAGTGTTTAAGACCCCGACTTTAGCACCATAATAACCACCTGACTACGCACATGCAACTGTTTGTGTCCACAGATGAGCTGTCCGTGCAGCAGCCGTACGCTATCCTGAAAGCACCGAAGGTCTGGGGAGCCCTGCACGGTAGGATTTTATTATTGCACCACTTCAAAGTAAACTGTGCATTAGTGCTGCAACAAACAGTTATTTCCTGTATTAATTAATCAGTAGATCACACTTTAAAACCTTACAGTTCCTCAGAGCCATTACAAACAAACCTTGCATCGCCCTGAAGGGGTTTATTTCACAACAATGACCCGCTAGCTGTACATTATTGGACTTATTACACAGTTACTTACTGAACAAATCAATCATTTTGACACAAAAACAGTCCTCCAGAGTCCGACATCAGAACTGTGTCCATAGCAACGGTCTGTTATACTTAGCAACGGCCTTTTTCTTTTTTTTTTAAAGTTATTTTTTGGGGGCATTTTTAAGCATTTATTGATAGGACAGTGGATAGAGACTTGGAAAGGGGGAGAGAGAGAGATGACATGCGGAAAGGTCCACAGGCCAGATTCGAACCCCGGTCCACCGCGGCTAGGACTACGCCTTTGCCATACATGGGCGCCTGCTCTACCAACTGAGCTAACCAGGCACCCGGCAACGGCCTTTTATACATAGCAACGGTCTGTTATACATAGCAACGGTCTATTATACATAGCAACGATCTTTCTTTTATACATAGCAACGGTCTTTTCTTTTATACATAGCAACGGTCTGTTATAAAGAAATAACGGACCGTAGAACGCTGTAATTGACCAATCAGAATCGAGTATTCAACAAAGCCGTGTAATAAAAATTGTTATCGAGATATGACATGACCTAGATCGTGTTAGAAGATTTTAGCCATATCGCCAAGCGCTAGATTTCAGATGAAAAATGTTTGTGTAAAGTATATCTGCATGTGTTTGCATGCGTAATAAGTGCAATCAAAAGCTGTTTGATAAAGTGCCGGTGTGGCGTTACACCTTGTGTAACAGTTTGCGTCACTCCCTTCCACAGAAGATGACTCATGTGTTTCATCACATGACAGTAACTTAACTTTATGGTGTCATAAAATCTTCCAGGAGCATGACATGATAACGTACGGTGTGTTTATTTATTTGGCATCGTTTCTAGGTCTGGAAACTTTCAGCCAGTTGGTGTATGAAGATGAATATGGAGCTGTAAGTGAAGGACAATATATACATGTTTTTATTCATAATGAGGATCGATGGTCAGCTGCATGAGAACCAGGTTTTAACTCTGATTTTCACTTTATTTCTTTTCAGAAAACCATCAATTCAACAACAATCAGTGACTTCCCCAGATTTGCACATCGAGGCATCTTACTGGACAGCTCTCGCCATTTCCTGCCCATTAAAGTCATCTTGGCTAATCTGGTACGTACATTTTAATTTTGTTTTCTCATTTTTAAGTTTATTCACTTCATTAACTACATTTTTATTTTTGTTTATTCATACAGGAAACAATGGCGATGAACAAATTCAACGTCTTCCACTGGCACATCGTGGACGATCAGTCCTTCCCGTACCTGAGCCGAACGTTCCCACAGCTGAGCCAGCAGGTCAGTAATTATTCAGGCTGTTAAATCTCAGCAAAGACGAGTAGCGTTTTTTAATATGAAGATATTGTATTTCTCACAACTCATTAAACTGTTCTGCAGGGAGCGTACCACCCGTACACACATGTGTATACACCCGCTGACGTGAAGATGGTGATCGAGTTTGGCCGTCTGCGAGGCATTCGTGTTATCCCGGAGTTTGACACTCCAGGTCACACACAGTCTTGGGGCAAAGGTGAGTTTTGAAAGTGTTGGTGGAGTCACTACCAATTGAGTTACTGCCATGTGATTGGCTGATTAGCTATTTGTGTTAACAAGCAATTGAACAGGTGTGCCTAATAAAGTGGCCGGTGAGTGTATATAGTATGTAAACATAAAATTGAATTAAATAGAGCAGCCCCGTTGTCACCGATACCCGATCCAGCTATTTCAGTCAGTATCCCTGATAGATCCGATCCGGTATCGTTGTAACGGTACATATCTCGTCCTCTTCCTCCTCCTCGTCCTCCTCCTCCTCCTCCTCCTCCTCGGTTTTTACAACTTATCCGCCTCCATGTCTGCCCAAATCACGTTACCTTGCGAGTCAGCTGGATTTACAAGATTGAGCAAGATCAAGATCAAGAGTGCGGTGGAAACGGTAATGCCAAATCTGTACCGGTGGACACATTTCTACCGTTGCGCGGTATATATCGTCATATCGCCCAACCCTACCTGGAAGCATTCAGCAAGGATATACCAGGAAAAACAATGAAAATGAAAAATCTCCTCCGTGTTGTTTTCCTCTTAGGCCAGAAAGATCTGCTCACACCGTGTTACTCCGGCGCCACACCCTCTGGCACCTTCGGACCGGTGAACCCCATCCTGAACACCACCTATGACTTCATGAGCCAGTTCTTCAAGGAGATCAGCACCGTGTTCCCTGATGCCTACATTCACCTGGGAGGAGATGAGGTGGACTTCACCTGCTGGTGAGACTGTGAACACAATATCAAATAAACTTCTCCTCAGCATCAAAGATTAGACGGCAGCAAAGAGACGAAACTCTGGTGCTTTGGCGCTAGATGGCGCTGCGGTAGAGCTGCCACTGAAAACGCCAATGACTCTGTGTCCATGGATGTATAAAGAGACGTCTGTAAACAAGAGGATCATTTTTTTTTTAGGTAAATCAGCTTCCCAGTTCGAACACTTCAATATCCCTCATTTAGATCATTATGTCCTAAAAGTAGTAAAATGAAGTAACAGCTGAATCCAGAGTTATTTCCCTGAACGGTCATCAGACCCACGGGACTGCACCGCCCTGCACGCTCATATGACATATCTGGTTCTGCCAGCTTCCTGCTCGCTGTATGCGGCTGTAATAATGGATATATTGGCTTTAATTCATCCCTTTTATTATCTCACAATACACCCATGGGCTGTATGCTGTAAGCCTGTACCGTGGTGGATGTATTAACGTCTCTGTTCCCAAACAACCAGCTATCAGCCAGTAGCTAGAAGTGCTAGTAGCACGACATCAACAGAGTTTAATGGAGTTGTAGGCTGTTTACTAACACGCAGGGCGAAAGCAAAGGACACAACCTCTTCTACATCCATGGTCTGTGGTCGATTTTGGAGGTCGTTGACATGAAAAAGATTGAGATTGATCTCAAAATCTGTGATTTTTCTAACTTCCATTTATGTCCATCGCTCGATTTCTGCTCCTCTGGGAAGCAGCCAGACAAAAAAAGTTTAATAAATAGATAAATAAGTAAGTAAATAGTTATAATAGTATGCATATTTATAATATTTTTATTGTTCAACACAGACCATTTCAGTAGAGATATTAAATATATGATAATACAATAGAAATAATTTAGTTTTACGTTTGTACGGCTCTTTGTAGGCGGATGTTTTACCGGCGTCCGGTAGTCGCTTTCAGTCCATAATGGCGGAGGTGTAGCTCTGCTGCTGGGCGCTGATGTTGCAATGGAACGAACAATTACGTTCTTTGACAGAAGTTAACATTTGGCTGCTGTTTTCTTTTTTTGCCCTGCAGGAAGTCCAACCCGGACATCCAGAAGTTCATGGAGCAGCAGGGCTTCGGAAAAGACTACAGCAAACTGGAATCGTTCTATATCCAAAAGTGTGTTTCTTATTTTATATTTAAGTGTTTTGCTTGTGCAGCAGTAAACTGGTTATCAGAGAAACGTCACATTCATTCTGTTCCTTATTCAAAAAAGAAAGAATTTGATTTATATTGTGCCTGTTTTAGACTCTTGGATATCGTCACCACCACCAAGAAGGGCTACATGATCTGGCAGGAGGTGTTTGACAACGGTGTGAAGGTAACTAAAGAGTTGTTTCCATGTTGGGGATAATAGTGTTGCACTTTTATATAGTAACTAGTAGAGATGCACCGATCGATCGGCCGCTGACGGGAGACAGGCGATGTTCAGCTTGATTGACCCGATCAGTCTCAGATATAGACGATTTTGTGCCGGTCAAATTTACATGCATGCGCTGAACGATGGTTCACGTCCCACGCACAGACCGTAACCGCCAACTTGGCGACTTTCTCTCCAGATTTAGCGACTTTCTTTCTTTAAAAGCGACTAGCGACAACTTTAGTGATTTATTCAGCCTTCTTAGGATGTGCAATCAGTAATCAGTTTTGTATAAATAAATACATAGTTTAAGATGGATAATAAATAGGCTAGTTGACTCTCTATAATAGGCCTACATACACTCTATAAAATAATATTTTCTGATTCTGAAATGTATGAACACACAGTTGAAGGAAAGTTACAAAAATGCTTTGAATTATAGTTCTTAGAAAGAAAGAAAATCGTCCAGTCGGCAGGTCAGCAATCGGTGCATCTCTACTAACTAACAGCAAGATTTCAGTTTGATTGATAAGTACGTATCACCATTTATAGGTAATTTGTGTTTTTGTTTTTCATTCTGTGTTATTAAAGGAATAGTTTGACATTTTGGGAAATTTGCTGTATTATCAAGCTAAGCTGACTTGCTTCTTATGGTAGCTTCATATTTGGCACACAGACATGAGAGTGGTATTAATCTAATCATCGAACTCTCTGCTAGAAAGAGAATAAATGCATTTCCCAATAAATGTCAACCTATTCCTTTAACCCAACCCAACAACTCTTGTAGTATGTAACCTAAATCCAGTAGCTTGGTCTGTAACTATTCCAGTTAAAGCCAGACACAGTAGTGCATGTGTGGATCGGCGGCGGCTCTAATGAGGAGATGGGCAAAGTCACGGCAGCGGGTTACACCACCATCCTCTCCGCCCCATGGTACCTAGATTACATTAGCTACGCTCAGGACTGGAAGAATTACTACAAGGTTGAGCCGCTCAACTTCAACGGTCAGTTTTTATATAAATGCCAATTATATGTCTAATTAATTTAATTTGATGAAAGATTAATTAAGGCAAAAAAAGAATCATGGATTTTGTTCAACAGGCTTACGCTTAAAAACTGCACAGTTGTGACAAAGAGAGTCAGAGACAGACCTGAGGTGAAGATGGGGCCGTGTGGTTGGTGGTTTCACATGTCGTGTCTTTCACGGGTTGATGTGAACAATGTGGCATGGCAAGAAGGTACACACTTTGTCTGTGGTGTTCTGGGTTCAAATCGTGGGCGCCGGAAGTACTTTACAGCCTTTATGTCCCACTTTCTTTTTAATGTCGCGAGTCATTGTACGTCCTGCAAATGCTCCTATAATGCAACAGAGACTTTTCCACCATTCCCGTCCAGACTGTGGAGTAAAACTCTCATTTTAATCTGTCTTTTTTTCGACAATATGTGTGTAAACGTGAGGTTGATGCCCAATAAAAAGCACTCAATAATATATTTATCCACATTTTGCAACCGGCGGAGCAGAGTGGATCTTTATCCAATCATAATCAACCATCGTGTAGCATAGTTTAAATGAAATCAAAGTGATCTGACATCTAGCCCATACAGTTTCATAATAAACTGTAAATGTTTTTACACTTCTTAACTGGTGGGCTGGTCCTCGCCGGGCGCATCGTCCGGTGTGTCCGCGACCGAGGTCTGCTTGGAGACGGGATTCCAGGTGTGACGATCAATCTTTTTACTTTTTTTTTTACATACTATACTATGACTTTTTTAACTTTTTTCGACATGCTATACTATGATTTACGTTTTTTTACTTTTTTTTTTTTTTACATACTATACTATTAATTTCTTTTTTTTTACTATTTTCGACATACTATACTATGACTTTTTTTTTACTTTTTTCCTGGCGTGACGATCAACCGGGGCTGACTGTCCTCAGTGTGAAGGGTCTGCAGCGATGTCTCGTTTACCACGCTTATGCTGTGTGACTTTTTGCCATCAGCATTCACAACCATACAACATTTATGATTTAGAATGTTTACCAGAGCACAAAGTTCTTCATAGATCTGATGCATTTAACTTTAATATGTTGAAAATGTTCTTCTGGGTCAGCACCACACCACAGTCTCTCAAAATCCTGAGGGAAACACTGTATTACATCACCCATAGCTGCCCCACTGACCCACTTCAAAACTCATTCCGACGCCGCCGGTTCAAATCCACCAGCCAGGGGACAATAAGTCAGGTTTGGTCCTCCATAAATCTGGACCAAGACGAGAGTGGACTGAACCTTTTTTGATTTCCAGACACTTAAAATGTTACCATGCAGATTATGTGACGCGTGTTCTGCAAATAAAACACAAGGCATACATTTCTTAAATGGACTCAAAGTTATAGAAGGCTCTGACATTTTCGTCTTTGTCTCTCCTCTCCCCTCCTTCCATCTTTCGTCTTTATCTTGCTGATATTTGTATGTATGTATGTGTGCTCTGTAGCTGAAACCAGACACACTTATCCACGTTTGGAAAGGAAACCAGGAGCAATACCAGAGTGAGATGGCAAAAGTTACATCGTCAGGGTACCAGACCCTGCTGTCCACTCCCTGGTACCTGAACCGTATCTCCTACGGCCAGGACTGGCACGGCCATTACAAGGCCGACCCGCAGGATTTCAAGGGTTTGTGTCTGCATGATTGATTTTAATTAGCAAGACTTTATTCCCTTGCCCGTTATGACTGCTAATTTGCTGTTTATGCAACATTGCTTTTTGTTCAGTGTTCACATACGAGGTGTTAGGACTTTGCCTCTCTCATACGATTCAGTTTTATTGTTCTGTTGTTGGTCTGACTCAGATTTTATTGGCTGTTTTGTTTGACTCGTGTCAAAGTTGTTTGTCGCTCCTGTGCAAATACGTGTAAGCCTGTTGAATGAACAGAGATCTTCACAAGATCACAGTTTAATTGTAATTAAATTAAGGATTTATTTAATTTAACACTCACTAAGTTGTAGATTTCCTGTATGTTGCTTGGGCTGCGTGATCTCATCAAATATTACATTTTAAAACAGGAACTGAAGAACAAAAGAAGCTTGTGATTGGTGGAGAAGCCTGTTTGTGGGGCGAGTATGTGGACGCCACCAACCTGACACCCAGACTCTGGTATGTTATTACACAACAAGCTCTTATCAGGAAATATATTTTGAACCATGGCACATCATATGACTGGAGACTGATTTTTTTTTTTTCTTCCTTTTGTCTTCCGTCACTCCCCAGGCCTCGTGCCAGCGCCGTGGCAGAGCGGCTGTGGAGTGCCAAGGATGTGACGGACATCAACGATGCCTACAACAGACTGTCTGTGCACCGCTGTCGCATGGTGGAGTAAGTACCTGAACTCTGTTGATACTATTCACATCTACATCAGTACCTATGGAATCTGATGGGTCTCAATAGGCGTTTTTAGGACTAAGTTCTTGGAACTATGAAAAAGTTCCGGAAAAAACGCCTAATATTAATGCAGGGCTCAAAGTTATGGGTTTCATAAAAATGTATATATGCCATGCAAAACTCTTAAGTCATAGTATAGTATGACGAAAAAAGAGTAAAGAAAAAGTCATAGTATACTATGTTGGAAATAAAGACATATGACTGAATTTATTAGTCATACTATACTATGACTTTTTTTTTTCAACATACTATATGACTTTTTTTCGACATACAATACTATGACTTTTTTTACTTTTTTCGACATACTATACTATGATTTACGTTTTTTTACTTTTTTCGACATGCTCTACTATGACTTTTTTTTATTTACTTTTTTTGACTTACAATACTATGACTTTTAAAAAAAAAAAAAAATGTGGACACACTATACAATGACTTCTTTAAGCTTTTTTTTGACATACTTTACTATGACTTTTTTTAAAAAAAATTCGACATGCTATACTAAGACTTTTTTTCGACATACTTTACTATGACTTTATCGACATACTACACTGACATTTTTTTTACTTTTTTCGACATACTATACTATGATTTTTTTTTTTTTTTTTATTTTACTTTTTTTAACTTTTTTTTACTTTTTTCGACATACTATACTATGACTTTTTAAAAAAATAATTCGACATGCTATACTATGACTTTTTTTGCTCTTTTTTTCGACATACTATAATACGACTTTTTTTAAACATACTATACTATGACTTTTTTTCGACATGCTGTACTATGACTTATTTTTACTTTTTTCGACCGGCTATAATATGACTTTTATTCAACATAATATACTATGACTTTTTTTTATTGCTTTTTTTGACATACTATTGTATGACTTTTGTATGACTTTTTTTCGACATAAAATACTATGCCTCTTTTACTCTTTTTTCGACATTCAATACTATAATTACTTTTTTGTCATGAAAAGCTGCGACAAAGAAGGGAGACCAGTCGAGTTTCAGAGTACTAAATAGTAAAATTTATTCACAACATAATAAATTAGGAAACAAACATGAAAGTCAGTAAACAACAAAAACAACAAGCAGTCGCGTCTGCGATGGAATCAAGAGAGCCGTCCAGTGTGAAGGTGGTGAGGTTTTATCAAGAAACAGAACCGGTCCATGTTTGGCAGATCAAGCTAACGACCCAGATCCTTCAGCACAGAGAGGAGATAGCAAAGGATGGACACAGGAACACCTATTGGAGGGGAGGGGAGAAAAACGAGTAAATATGAAAAAAAACTCATCATGTAGCGTCTCAGAAAAAAAAAGTCATAGTATGGTATGTTGAAAAAAAAGGTAAAAGAAAAGTCATAGTATAGT